>CABHPR010105821.1:1179-12385 GCA_902168415.1 Peromyscus melanophrys
AGAGAGAGAGAGAGAGAGAGAGAGAGAGAGAGAGAGAGAGAGAGAGAGAATATACATATATTATATATATTTTGTGTGAACCATTTTTGTTTCTTTTTTCATAATATAATTATATCTCTTTTCTCTCTCCAAACCATCTTTATACCCATCCTTGCTCTCTTTCAAATTCATGTTCTCTTTTAATTATTACATGCTCATATATATGGATACACACAAAAATATTCCAAAATATAACCTGCTCCATCTGTAGAATGATACTTTTGTGTGTGTTTTCTGGGTTGACCACATTTAGTGTTGGATAACCAATTTGTATACTCTTCCCTGGAGAAAACACCCTCCACACTGAGTATGTGTATATTATTAAGAAAAATGTCATGTACTCATTTTTCCTCACACTGATATTTTTCTCCACTGTGATTGTTAGTAGGAAATAGAAACTTCTAGAGTATTGTGAAATTAAAAGCAATTATTAATCTTTAAATCATTAGTTTGTAAAGAATTGAATAATTGAAAAAATATCTGAATGTAGTTTGGAAAATATTTGATTTGTTTTCTTAGAGATTTAGTGTTGTACATGTCTATTTAATGCCCATTTCTGGTTTTCATATGCTTTAACTTTTCAAATAGTGCTGAATATTTGAGTATACATATACATCCTTTTGATTCCATGTGTATGTGTCAATTTGATTGTTTTGTGAAGTCTAATATTCACACCCAAGTATAGTTGATGAGACTGTAAAACAAATACTCAGGTTCAGGTTCACTTTCCTTGTATCCTTTCCTCTCAGCCATTAAGGATGTCAGCAACACATGGAAGCTTCTTGCCTCAGCCCAACTAGCTCTCCAACTGTGTTTCAAGGGCAGCAACTTTGCTTTAAATGGGCCCAGTGTTCTGCACTCTGTTGACCTATTGAGACAGACTTCTTCAGAGGTACAACTTAAGTTTTTGTCTACTCCCAAAAGGAAAGAGGGACTTTTTCTGGGCAGATGTTTGGAAAGTCAGAAATTCTTCTATAGGGAGAGTTTATCCATCCATGATCCATCCATGATCCATCCATCCATCCATCCATCCATGATCCACCCATCCATCCATCCATCCATCCATCCATCCATCCATCCATGAATGATCCATCTATCCATCCATGCATGCCTGTTTTTTTAAGGCCACTATAACAAAGGGCAACTAGAAGACAACTAACAACAAACCTGTGTTACCTAACAGTTCTAAAGGCTGAGAGTCTAAGGTCAGTGTAACCTTGGGGCTGGCTCCTGAGAACTCTGAGGATGAATCTGCCCTCGGCTTCTCCCTGACCTTTGGTGGTGTGTTGTCTACTTTTAACATTCTTTGCCTTGTGTGAACATAAAACTGGCTTTGCCATTGTTGTTATATGCATTCTCCCCACCCCACCATGTGCACATATGTGCACATGTGTGTGGAGGCCAGAGGCCAACACTGGGTATCTTCTTAAATATGCTTTCTCTATATATGTAGCAAATTATATATATATATGTATATATATGTGTATATATATATATATATATATATATATATATATATATTTCAGTCTATCACTGAACTGGAAGCTTTCCAATTTGATTGGACTGGTGGGCCAGCAAGTCCCAGGGCTCCTCCTGTTTCTACCTTTCCAGTGCTAGGATGACAGTTGCATGCCACAGAGTCTAGGTGTTTATTAATGTGGGTCCTAGAGAATTAAACTCAGGTCCTGATGTTTGTGCTGCAAGTATTTTACTGACGGAGACATCTCCCTCATCCCTCCTTTTATATGGTCAGTTTCTTATAAAGATGTTATTGTTAATAGATCAGCAGTCTGCCTCTTCCTTCTCCTGTTGCTACTGGATTCACAATTAAAACAACAGGATCAGGAGCCCATCACATTGGAACCATTTCCTAATAAGGCCACATTCTGAGGTTTGGGGGAAGGGTGGTCAGGGCCTTTTGAGTGATTACCAGTGCAACCCATCCACACAGTTTTGGATTCTGAAGGAGCTTTCAGGACCATCAGCCCCACAGTGGGAAGGGGTTGTATGACTATACACCTCCCTCTGGGAGCCAGGCCTGTCCACTGCTCCCTCTCAATAAGTGTCCCTGGATTTTCAAGATGAGAAACCAGAGTCCTGTAGGACAGCCACCAGAAGCCCCATCCTAGTAGGGAAGAGAGGTGTCCAGTAGGCCGGAGGTGTCCAGGTGCACATTGAATGGCTGAGATAACATTGACTTTTAATTGATGCCACTAGAAACATATAGGTTCAAATCAAAATAAAACGAACAACCCAAACTAGACCTACAGCTGTGCAGAGACCAAGCCAGTGTGAGTTTTCTTCCTTTGCTCACCATTGTGAGCACTTTGAGCCGTGTCCCCTCTCTTTCCAATGCACTTGGAAGTTGCTGCTTCTGTGGAAGGAAGTTCTTCTGTTATGATTCTTTAATGTATTTGTCACTTCACAAGCCCTACCTATTGATTACCTCTTACATGAAGTATCAGTTATGTCTTTTCCTTTTGAATCAAACTCTGTAGAGGAACTCCTACCTTTAGAGGAAAAAATAATTTAAAAAAAATCAAGCATAAAATATATCAAGCAAGGCTACTTTGAATCCCCTTTGAGGTGGCAGGTCATATGGGCAGCCTGTATCAACCCAAGAGATCACAGCCAGCACCCAGGTTAAAATCTATATATTCTAACATCCCCACATCTTTTTTTCCTAAGGGAAGAGAGGATTACAGATTGGGGAATGTTCTGTGCTTACAATTAAGTGAATTACTTGCTGGCTCATCTCTAACTTTAATTACTTTCTCTTCCTCAACTTTGCAATTAGCTGATGTTGCTACAAATTTTTGTCACACACTTAATCTTTATATAGCGTTTTTGGCCAGAGTGCAGTTCAAGTCTGTAAGTGGCTCCACTGTCTGTATACAGAGGTGAGGCTGCTGAGGCTTGGTCTCTATAGAGTCCGAATGTGTGTGGTGGCAGAGTTGCCCACCATGTACAACAGCAGGCCAGCTCTATTTTCATGGCTCTTGGCCTCTTTCCTCTCTTGCAGGTACATGATGCTCTTGGACCTGCATATACTGAGCCCTCTATACTGTTTCTAATCTATGTAAGGTTGAGTTTTCACTAGGAACCCATGGACATTAGGGTTTGCACTCCTTTGCAGATCCTCATGAATGATTCTACCCATCAACAGATAGTGCAATGGAGAAAGGAAACATGATTCAGTTGGAGAGCCAGGACTTTATTCCTGGGTTGTCTTTTCTCTCACCTCTGATTTCCACTATCTCCATCGCCGGCCACCAATGTGCTGTGTTCACCATTAATCATTAGGAGGAGGGAGGAAATGTACACATTTAAGGGAGAAACATAATAAGCCAGGGTTCTGTGTTGCCAACCTCCAAACTTCTTTAGGGGGAAATCTAGGTATTTTATGGACTATCTGGTGAAAGAAAGTAGTGGATTAGAACCCCCAAATGTTACATTCAGGGAATTTGAGAAAGTGTCTTAAGTATATATCACACTAAGTAAGGTAGAATTGGGAAGACACTCTCATCTGAAGGAGGTAAATCTGTTGTTTCAGATGTCACACTAATATAATAATATCCTGCAGATACTGTGGTATCCAGTGACGACACCTCTCTGGTGATGTCAGGAAAGGCACGTAGCACTAAGTGACACAGTAAGTAGAGTCAGATTAGTGCCAACAGAACACGACTCCACTGGAGTTTGTTAGTCTACTTCCAGATGAGTGGCTGAGAACACCACCGTGAGGAATGGTTAAGGAACTTGCTCAGAGTTACTTAGAAAGTGGTAAAGCTGGAGCAGTCACTGGTTTTGTTTGGTTCCGCATCCCAGGATCTTCCACGAGCTTCTGTCACTCAAGGACAGGTGCTCTACACAAGGCTGAAGACTCTGGGTGGAGAATGTGTGCTCACCTAGCATGAAACCTGGATCAACACACTCTCAGGTCCAGGAAGCAGCATGTAGAAATAGTGCAGGGTGTGCATTGGAGGTAGTTGAACCCTGTGTGATGGCTCATCTTCCCACAGACAACTTGACTGGAGTTAGAATCACATGCCTCTAGGTGTGTCTGTGCCTGTGTCTCCCGAGAGGCTTGCCTGAGGGAGCAAACACCCTCCTTGAATGTGAGTGACATCATTCCATGGTCTAGGGGTCTACACAGAGTAAAGCAGCAAATTCTGGCCACCTTTTCTTTGCCTCCTGGCTTGCTGTAACTTGGGCAACACCGGCCACACCCTCGCTCCCACGATGGACCACACTCTCACAATTATTGACTTAGTTAGATAGAAAAAAAAATATTTAGCATTCTTCTTAACTATTTATAAATAAATACCTGCTGTGCACATCAACAGATGCAAGCCCTCCAGAATTTCAGTGCAAGCCCAGGTGGCCCAAGCTGTACCTGCATTGTGAGTGGTAAATGCTGAGGCTCCAGCACACTGGGAAGCATCTTGTTTCAGACTTGCCATCAGCAGCTCAGAAGCATCAGCCCGTCTTTTATCTTTGCCAGTTCCCCACAGTTGTTCTCCAGTGGTGGCACTAAATGAAGCTGGCTGAGGATAGACCAAGTCATGAGGGTTTGGTGACCCCCTGGGATTAATTCTGTCCCAAAAGATGCTTCCTCGAGCAAACTGGCTCTGTCTTCTACCACCTGAGGATGCACCAGGAAAGAACCATGCCAGAAGGAGGCTTCTTGGCTTAGGTCGGCTCATCACAGGAGAAGCCCCAAGGGTTTCAGCAGGCACCCAGCAGGTTCTGTCCATATTCCACATCATCTTGAGTGACACATTATGGGAAAAAAGCATCTGTTGGGACCTTCCTGTACATCAGGCACATGAGCATCTTTCGATAGCTCCTGTTTTAAATTTTCACAACCATTTTAAATGCAGTGTTAATCTACCTGTTTCAAAGATGGAGCAACTGGGGCTAGGAAGAGTGAATTATTTGTGCAACAAAGAACAGCTGGTGAGATGTTCTTTTGGTTCAGCTAAGGCAAGGGAAGGGAGGCAGCGTTTTAAGTGAAAGACCCATGGTGGTGGTCAGGTACCAGCAGTGGCAGTGGGGTGTGTGGCAGTGGACTGTTGGTGGGACAGTGTAGGTTCCTGGCCCTTTCTCTCCCATCTCTGCTCTGTTCTCCCCTTCTAGTGATACATTAGGACTTGCCTTCTGGCAAGAAGCAGGTCTCACCCCAGCAGCCTGTCCTCCTTCAGTTTTTACCCTCTTGGCCAGTGCCTGGGGTCTCAGCTGATTCCAGGCCAGTCGGTTCTTGCACACCCATCAAGAGGAGCATCAGCATGCCCCTGATGGTGACCTGCTACTCTCTTCACTTTAGCCTTCACAGAGGAACCTGGTCAAAGTCAGAAGATGGCCCGGAACACTGCTTGGTTCCTGGTGAGGCCCTGCTTCGTGACTCAGGGAAGCCTTCTTGTTGGGTCTTTATAAGCAGAGTGATATCCAGTCCAGTCATTCAAGGAGGCTGATCCCATCATAGAATTCGACCCCCAGACTTCAATAAACATAATCACCTTTCTAAAAAGCTATCTTCAAATACCATCTTCTTGAGGATGGGGCTTGGCTTGGAGGCTACTCAAATTTCAATTTATTACACCCTCTTTTTGCACATCTGAAACACACTGTTATCCTGATAGGCCTCCCTTCAACTGTG
The DNA here is from genome assembly GCA_902168415.1 of Peromyscus melanophrys. Lineage (NCBI taxonomy): Eukaryota > Metazoa > Chordata > Mammalia > Rodentia > Cricetidae > Peromyscus > Peromyscus melanophrys. Next base: position 6,878 of record CABHPR010105821.1, read on the forward strand.
GGTGAAGACAGACAGGGCCCAAGACATTGAAAGAGCTAGAGAATCCTGACTGGAAGTGAGAGAGATGAGAAGAAGTGCAAATATTTGGGTTAGAGTCAGTAATGAAGACATTCAAAAGCAACTGAGACCTAGAAAGTGGCCCGTGAATTGTTTGGGAGAAGCAGGGGCCCTGCTGTCACCAGTTAAGGACTCACCCCCACTCACTCGGTGGAGAGCACTGGTGTTGAATGTCTGCTCTATCCTGTTTGATTATGCAGCCATAAATATTTTCGGTGAAACATTTCCAGTGACCCCCTTGCCAAGGAAATGGCTTTTTAAGCTAGTGAACCACATATCTACATGACACTTCTTTCTGTTCCCTCTCTTCATTTCCATGTAAAATATTCCAGTTGACAGTAAGTGTTCCCTGAAATCAGCATGGGGGAAGAAAAAAAAAAACGAGCAAAGAGTTTAGACATATCTGCATATCCTAAAATTGTTTGCCAAGTAATAACACACGCGAGTGAGTAAATCACGTGGGGAGAAGAAAAGGTCACATCCCAATTTTATGAACCAGTAGCTGCCGTGGCTGCAAAAGAGAAAAATCAATACTGTAAAACATGGCCAGATTCTGAAGGTGTCACAGAGCGGTTTCCAATGAAGGGTTTTTGGCAGAGTCCCAGTAGTCACTTGTACATATATGGATTTGTTCATTCTCTCTTTCTCTAATTTTTTTTTAGGACAAGAAATTTCCAGAATTATTTTTATAGCTCAGGGCATGATGTGGAGGTGGAGGCATAGACTCCAGACTAGTGGCCCGATTCCTAGTCTTAGCTGGGACAGGATTCAAATGACAAACCTCAGGGTCTCAAGTTGGGTAAAATTCATTTCTCTTTCCATAGAAGTACAGAGGGAAGCAGTGTGGGGAAGAGTACTGGCTTCAGGGGAATGTGGCTCTTCCTAGCCCATGTGCCTTGTGACCTGAATGTGTTGGCCGTGTGTGTTCCAGTGCGACAGCTGATACACATCTGTCCTATAAGGGTGAGGGAAATGCTGAAAAGGCAAAGGACATGTAGTAGACGCCCTTCTTCAAACCAATTGAACTGACAAGAAAAATCTTCAAAAGTACCGTTGAGTTAGTTTTGTGTTGGCCATCTACTACTGCTGGGCATAAGACCTGCCCTTGAATATGGTTTGTATACCCAGTGAGGCTCCACTGTAGAGAACTGCTTTTTCCTTTGCTAGCAGTTACCAATTGGAGGTAGCTTCTTGGTTAGGGATGGATGCTCATATGCACTTCCCCTTCTTAGCACTCGGATGCCATCTGGCTTGGACCTGTGCATGCTTCCACAGTCTCTGTGGGTTCATGTGTGCATCAGTCCTGGTGTATCCACAAGACACTGGTGTCCTCCATGCCCTCTGAGTCTTACAATCTTTCTATCTCCTCTTCCACATAGTTCTCTGAGCCCTGAGGAGAGTGGCTTGATGACATCGCATTTAGGACTGAGTGTTCCAAGGTCTCTCACTCTCTGTACATTGTCCAGTTGTGGTGTCAGTTCCCATCCACTGAAGGAGGAAGCTTCTCTGCTGATGGCTCAATGAAACACACTGATCTATGGGCATAATGTCATTGGGGTCATTTTATTGCTATCTTCTTTAAGCAGAACAATAGTGTTTGGTTTTCTTCTACTAGACATGGCACTATTCATCCCATCACTGGGTAGTTTGCTGTTCATTTGGGATATGATAGAATTTTTCAACATATACCATGATATCTTATCTCAGAATTGGGAAAATCTTAGGGATTATCTTATTCCCTTAAACAAACTTTCCATCTACCTGGTACACATTGTTTTTTTTTTGTTTGTTTTTTGCTGTGTATTCCTTCTAATTTATACTCCTGTTTTTATTTTCTTATTCTGTCACATTCATCCTTCATTTTAGACTCTTCCTGACCAATGTACAAGTCTATTTACTTTTTTCCTCTGTGTCCAATCTCATTTTAAGCATACACTTTGAATTTTTAATTTCACTTTAATAGTCTTTCCTCTCTGAACATGTTCATTTACCTGCAAACTTTTTTGAATTTTAAGTTTATCTCCCTAAGAATGTGCAACCTACTTGAATTCTTCATCTTGTAGCTCTGCTTTCTACATCTGTTGTTCTGTTTGCACCACCCCCTTTTTTATGGCTTCAGCCTGTAGGTGCCTCATATTGCCATATTCTGTAGATCTCTGGAGGGTTTGAAGATCACCTGTGTATCTAAAATACACGAGGTTAAATAAAGCTTATTTAGGTCTACATTTAAACCCTTACGACAAGTTTGATTGCTATAATTATCCTAAACATTGTATGATAGTAGTGTTCAAGGACTAGAACTTCACATTACAATTTTGATTGAATTGCATAGGTATAATACCTTACAGTATGATGTAACAAAAGTAACTTTAACTTTGTATCAGTATACAAAAATCCATACCCATGTAAAATATTTAAGACTAGTAGTTGCTTTTTGGTCTAAAAGTAGATGTAACAATCTATCCTTTTATCCTATCATTCCTATATCCCCCCTTTTTTCTTTTCAGAAAGAGATTCCTGAATCTAACCTCCTTTGCTTAGTTTCCTCCTTGACCATGATCAATAATAACTTGCAAGTAATCCCCTAAATAATGACAAACACCCATAACCCATAAAACAATGAAAAACCACTACCCACTCCACCTCTCAGAAATGTAGGCATCATATTCTTAAAATTACTTTCTGTTATCTGGGGGTGATGGCATCTTTAAAGGACCCTAATAAAATTGTGATAATGGTCAAGTCCTGGGAGAGCTAGCTGTATCATTTTTTTGTCCAGTCTCTGTATGATCGGAAAGTGCAGGGCTTATCTGAAGTCCTGGCTGGAGTAGCTTAGAGGCTGGATCATTTTAGCTAATTGCTTTAAAGTTGTCCTGAATAGTTTGTAGCTCCAAACTGATCTTTGTGTGGTGTTTGTCAGCTTAGTAGCATTACTACCATCCAGGTGGATTCATTGTTGCAGGGCCTCACCATTTTCTTGGGGACCTCAAAGGTCACTGCCAGGAATGGTCATGATTCACTGCAGAAAACTTAAACATTTTAAATGTCATATGCAGCAGATCTCTGAGAGGTTAAAGGGCCACAATCTGTTAAATACATCTAGGGTACACAAACTCAATTCCTAGTTACCTGCTTCATACTCAAATCTGAAAACATACAGGAAGCTAGATGAAGCTTATTTCTAGAATTAATTAATACTCTATATGACCACCGATATCATGACAGAAAGTTTATATATATGTATATGTATATATAAAATCTTATAAATTTTGAGATAATATTTATACCTCAAGAAAAGTTTGAAAGAATCAATGGAAACCAAAGGACAATGAGATTAGTGGGAATAGAATAGTCCCTTAAGTTTGGTTTTCTTCTGTCCCATACCATGGCTCTTCTGACGTGCATGCTTGGGTTTAGAGAAGGAGAGAGCCATGTCCCAACTCCAAAGCCAGCTTTAGTTTTTGATTTAATTGGGACCACAAAAAGACCATTTGCTTTTTATATTTGTACAGAGCAGCAAAAACAAGCATTTGGGAAGATTATGAAATTCAACCCTGTTGGAGGTATGCTATACCATTAGGCCAATTTACTCTTTTTCTTGGAATATTTTCTCTTAATAATATGTCCTCCTCCTCCTCCTCCTCCTCCTCCTCCTCCTCCTCCTCCTCCTCCTCCTTCTTCTTCTTCTTCTTCTTCTTGTAGTTGTATTTTACAAGAAAAAAGAAACACTGTAGCTATATTTATAAGGAAAAAGAAACACACCAAGCCAAAGTAAAGAGAAAAGCCAAAGAGGTCAGAGCTAAGAGCCTTAACCGCTTTCAGTTAGCTAGTCTCTCCCTGAAGCAACGACTCCCAGCTCAAAAGGGGGGTTGTCCTTTTATAGAATTCTGTTCTGCCTTCTCATTGGTTGTAAGCCCAACTGCCTAACTGCCTCATCTCTACTTGTTCGCCAGACCCTGGCTATGGCTTGTTAATAGCTCTGACCCCTAGGCAACTTTATTTATTAATATATAACATTTTAATACAAAAGAAAATATCACCACATTTCCCCTTTTCTATTTTAATAAAAGAAAAAAGAAAAACGCTTATAACTAACATAAGAAAAACTATATACGGAAGTACAATAACTATATACAATATATACAAGTAATAACTACCTAAACAATATCTAGTTTATTTTTATTTAACAAGTTCAGAGAAAATAAATTCTATTATCTATTATCTATCCTAGTGTATCTAATTCACTTTCTATCCTAATTATTCTTCAACTATAACTAAATAATCTTCAACTCCTTCAGAGACCCAAGAAGGAAGTAACATTACCTAACAAAAATAAAAACTTCCAAAAAATTGTGAGTTGATAGAAACAGCCAGCCACCTGGACAGTCACCTGAGGTTTCTCCACAGAGTTGGGGCATCATCTTCAACCTATAGGCTTAGTGTATCTGACAGACTCATTTGTGAAGTAAGATGTACACAAGGTCAACAGTTCAACCTCACCTTGGGTGAGAGCAGTCCATGTACCAGAAACACCTGAATTCCACTAGTGTCATGTCCTGATTCAGGATTTTAAATTCTGGAAATTGTTGATGGTTTTTTAATTCAGCTGTCCATTCTTCTTGACCGTGTATGTGTGGCTTCATCTCAGCATCCCGTACTTCTCCACATCCCTCTATTAAATGTCAGTCTGCTATTGAGAGGCGTGAGCTTAGTTACTCTTCAAGAATAACTGTTTCAGCTGCTGGTCCATTGCACATCAGAAGCTATCGGCCCACTGCCTGTTCAGCTGCCTTCTAAGAAAAAGGCACTGTACCCTTTCCAGATTGCGAAGGCTACTTCAGGGATGGTGCCATATTGTCTTGGCCTCAGAAGATGCCTTTTGATAAAGCCATAACCATACTTGTTTTGGCAAGAATCGGTAATTCTTAGTTTCATTTCTGTCTGTCCATTCAGTCCGGTTGTCAGCAGTTGATTCGAGGATACTTTGTTGTCCAATGGCCAATTTTTGCCACAATGAAAGTTAACTCCATATGCAGTTTCTTCAATGCCCATATTTTCTCTGAAGTAGATTGGTATTGCCAGGAGCCGACATGTTTCATAGTTATAACAAAAAATTTTCTAAGTTATTAAAACATTTTAAATGCCATATTCTGTAGATCTCTGAAGGGTTTGAAGATGACCGGTCTATCCAAAATATATCTACTCTATCTTGAAAACATACCTAATATGACTACAAGTTTTCTTATTAGGTCTAACCACTAACATTAATCTCTTTATATCCTAATAGTTGGTAACAATAACATTCAAGAATCAAAAATTTGTATTACATTGTTAAATGAACGGTATAAATACAGTTAGAAATATACATATAGCATTTTCTAACAATATCAATTTCAATATATATAATTTGTATACAACATAAAACAATCCAATCCAATGTAAAGTATTTAA
>CABHPR010105826.1:0-14678 GCA_902168415.1 Peromyscus melanophrys
TCTGGCATGACTGCAATACCTCCTGACGAGGTCCCCACCTTTCTGACTTCAGTCCATTCACTCTGGGTATCCAAGATCTGTTTAAAACAGCTTTATTCTAATCCTTGAGGAAGCTGGTGTTGCTGGGAACATAAAATCCCACATCCCTCCTCGGCCTCCCATCTTCCTCCCAAGACCCTCTAACCATACTGACTGCCTTGGAAACTCTCAGAAATGTACTCCACAGTCTTAAAATAATGCAGCTTGACTCCCTTTACTTAGGTCAGACTTCACAGTGAGGTTGGGACCTTTCCCCCGAACCCTTCATCCCACCTAGACCAGGTCCCCACTGTGTTCCGTCACTGCACTGAACCCTTTACACTGCTTAGTGCTTCGATAGCTTGCACGATTGTAAGATCACACCTGCAAACATTCAACAGCTCAGACTTACTGAGTGTTCTCCGCTATGTCCTTTTAGACTTGAGTTGGTGAGGGCTGATCCCTGAAAGTGTGTTCTCGGTCTCTATGTGTCTCTGTCCCTCCACGTGCCATAACGCATGTGTGGAGGTCAGAGGACAACTCAAGGCAGTCAGTTCATATGGGTCCCAGGGAACCCAGGTTGTCAGGTTTGGTGGCAAGTGCCTTTACCGACTGCACCATCTTTCTGCCTCTTTGTGGTTTCCGAGTGAGTAAAGGGATGCCGCTGTGATCTATTTGAGCCAGGCAAAGCATCACGTATGTGATGTGCAGTCCCTGTCAGCAGAGTCAGCTCCCGGTACACGGAAAGAGTTCCTGTCATACTCACACTTGTCCATGGGGCAGGCCCATAGCGCTCCCAGGTCATCATCATTCCACAGCTGTAAGACACAACCACAGTCCCCTGCTTGGTGTTCAACACCTCATAACATCTGCTCCGCAGCGTCTTCAAATTCCCAGCCCCAGCCATGCATACTGCCCTGCCCAGCGCAGGCTCCTGCAAGCATTCTGCTTTTGCTCCAGCTGTGCCTACGCTGAGCTCTGTGCCAAGGGGGGCCTTGGAAGACAGTCTTCCTCAGAACCTAACACTTCCTGGGGGTGTGTATCGCTTTGCTGATCTCTAGCCAGAAGTGAGCACCCGAGGGACAGGAACTGTATGCTCTTACCCTTTACCTACCCTGGGCTAGACGCAACGCAGGCAGAACAGGTAGGCCCATGCCGGGCGGAAGGACCTTGCCTGTAGACACAAGCTCAGTCACCAGCTCACCTGCACACACTGCTGTGTCCGGAAGTCTTGCAGCAACTGCTCTCCCAGGTGAGCGGCTCTCTGCCAAGTCAAGGGAAGGGGGATTGTCACCTGGGGCAGCGTGCGAGGTGTTGCAGTGGAGCAGAAGTGTTTGTCAAGAGGAGCTGGGAGGCTTGAGAAGCCATAGAGAAGGGACGGATGGACGGACAGACGGACACACACACACACACACACACACTATTCCCTGAGAGAGTACTGGGCCTGGCAGAGCAATGGCAGAGTAGAGGAAGTGGGATGGAATGAGAACATGAGGCCATGGTTGAGACAGAGCTGGAAAGGTCTGGAGGAAGGTTCCCTGGTCCTCACCGTGGAGGCATTGCTGGGCAGTGCTGTACAGCCACTGGGTTCCAAGGCACAGACTGATGTGTTGTTTGGGCCAGTTCTCATCTCCACTAACAGCATATCATCCTTGAAGGGCCCCAAGGAGTCTGGGAGGAGTGAGAGGCCATTCTAGTAAGACCCACCCGGGAGTTGCCAACTGCGTTCCTCCCACCCCCTGACCTTCAGCCCCGAGAGCAGCTCCTCCATGGTTCACCCCATTGCAAGGGGCCCTGTCCCAGCCACCCTCAAGCCCCACTCACCAGCCCACAAGCACTCTTGGAGCTGGACCTTCTCCCAGCTGCTCACCTGCTTAGAAGGAGCCAGAGTTAGGAGCGCTAGCCAAAGCCAGAGCCAGGGCCAGGAAGTCCACAAGGAAGGGAACAGGCAAGAGGAAGCCCATCAGGCCGGCTCTGCACTCTGGACCTGAGGTTAGGCACATCTGGGTTCAGGCTGCAGGATTAGGAGTCACCCATCTTTCTCATGCAGGCCTTGTGCGAACACCTGTGCTAACGGAGCTCACAACCTTACAGCTCTTTCTGTCTTGAGTCAGCACTTAAAACACCCATTCCCCCTCATCTGACACCTGAGAGGAGATTCATTCAGCCTCACCCAGTCACCCACTGGAGATCACAACCTCCGCCCTTCCCCATTCCTTCGCCTTTCGCCACAGCCTGGATGTCACTTGAAGACGTTCAGTTATACATATTCTTCACCTGCCTTCATTAGAAATAGGTTCTGGGACGATAGCGGCAGTTGTCGGTTTTGTTCACTGGCAAGTCTGTCTCAGAGTGGCTGGCACATACAGATAGTCAATCAATCTGTTTTGTTTTGAAGCAGTCTCAGTCTTTAGCCTAGGCTGGCCTGGTATTCACTACACAGCTCAGGCCAAGGTGGCCTCAAACTCAGGGCAGCACATCATCCTGCCTCAGCCTCCCAAATGCTAGGAATATAGGCATGAGCCACCATGCCCAGCTAAATCTTGAATGAGTGCTTTTAGTTTTTAATTTAAAACTTCCTTTATTTTTTATTATTATTAATGAGTCTGTGTATGATGTGTGTGCTTGGGGGCATGAGTTCCCAGTAGTGCATGTGGAGGTTGTAGCTTGGGAGGAGAATTGGTGCAGGGTCCCACCCTCAGCCCAGTGCTTTTGATCACCATTCTGACCTGGACACAGAGGTTGGGGTGGCTTCTCAGCAACGGGAATTCACGAGGCTTCTGTGGAAGGCAAGGAAGGAGTGAGGTCACGAAGGGAGACCCTGGGGTCCCCTTTCTCTTTCTACCCTGGGTCTGCCTTTGACCTCACATTCATAGTGACATTCTCCTGGAGCATCGGTGGCACAAGTGGCTGGCAGGGACCCTGGTCTGGTGCCTGCCAGCACAGTGCCATCTTGGCCCGTAGAGAGCATGGTGCATCTAACTGCCATGTCCCTGAGGACAGCAGCCGCAGCCTGGCTATGTGCCAAAGGTTCCAGTGTGCTCGGGGATCTAAAGCAGAGGGCCAGGGTTACTAAACACAAATCAGCCTTCCACACAGCCCCCTGCCATAAGGGATTCTCTCACCTTCCCGGAAGGGGCAGAAACTGGTCCTAACAGAATCTGGCTCCAGGGGCCACACCTGGGAAGAAAATGGGGGCTCTACTAAGTCAATTCAACCCAGCCAACCATCCATGATCACGTGTCAGACCCTGCTGGGTACTAGGACACATTCACTGAGGCAGATTTCACAAGCACTCACCAGGTTTCTCACCCCTTACAGAGCTCTAGAGATGGGCATGTGGATTCTCTGAGTAAACACTGCCATGTGCACTTAGAACATCTTCTCTCAACTTTTGGGGGGTGTTGTTTTTGTTTTTCTATTTTTGAGACAGGGTCTCACTACATATCCCTGTCTGCCTGGAGCTCACAGAGATCCACCTGCCTTTGCCTCCTGAGGGCTGGGATTAAAAGCATGCACCATCATCCCTGGCTTTTCACTCAACTTTCACTGGGTACCTACTATGTATCTTAACAGTATGGTATACACACAGAGCCTTAGATTATTAATCTTGATTCACTTCACAAGCATGTGTGAATACCTACTATGTATCCAATACTGTGCTAGGTTTTTAAGAGTACCTACTATGTGCTTAACACTATGCTGTGAGAAAATCCATTAATTTATTCATCAAATGTTTAATTGGGAGCACCTACTGAGTGATGGGCATTGGACATGGCAAAGCCAACAGTTAAATCACAGCAAACATTGCCTGAACACCTGCCATGTGTCTTACCATTGTGTTTGGCAGTGGGGATTTATTTATTCATCTATATCATCAATAATTAGCACCTACTGTATGCCGGGCCCTGTCCAGGACTCTGGCAAAGTTACTGTATTTGAATAAGATATGCTTTGCTTGCCTTCAAGGAAGTCCCAGACTCATAGTTACAGTAAGGGTAAAATATGGAAATATTAGTCACTCACCCACTTCCAAACATTCACTGAGCATCTTACATATACAAAAAGAAATTAGACAGAAGCCCAAATGTTAGAGGAAGTGACACATGGAAGTGAGAAGCCGGAAGGACAAGGGGGATTGGAAACTAGGAAAGGCCAGGGTACTGGAGAAGCTTTGGGAAAGAGGTGATGTGAACTGGGAAGATTCGGTTATGTGGAAGCAGCAGCAGGAACTGCCTGAGCAAAGGCAAGGTGGGGGAGTCTCGGTCAGCAGCTCTGCTGGATATAGCAAACTCCTCATAAAGGAGAACTCGGAAGAAAGTCTCCTGGGAGAGGTTCAGTTGAGGGGAAACTAGGGAGCCCAGAATGCCAAAGAGGCACTGGAGAGGGAGGTGGGGGTAGAGGCTATTGACAGACTACAGGAGAGATTATAGAAGCCCCAGATGAGCTGAGGAGGAAGAGGAAGGAGGAAGAACGAGCAAGAGGTCAAGTGAATGAATGGGACGTGATGAATAATTCAATGTGCAGTCAGAGGGAGTGGCTACAGTCAACATATTCAAACCTAGATGTGGCACCCTTCTTTACAACAGCCTATAATGGTACAGCTTATCCAGATTGCAGATAGGAAGCAGACTCAGAAAGGCAGGGGCTTGTCCAAGGTCATACAGCCAGTAAATGGCAAGAAGGATTCAAGTTCTTTAAGTACATAGTGCATGTCTTACCCTTCATAGGAACACCAAGAGGAACAGTCCTGTGGACAAAGGACCCCAGGAGCATTCTGGACACATAACAAGCAGAAGGCACAGGACAGCAAGAGTAAAGGGACAGCCAGCCACCCAAAGGGGCCATGGTCTCTACCTCAGAGTAGGGAGAACAGTGACCCTAGAAGATTTGAGGCCATCTGTCTGTACCTCCCTATCCCCATGTGCAGGTGGATTCTGCTCCTACCTGAATGCAGAGGCAGGGAACCAAGTCTGTGTGGTTTAAAGTGATAGTCTGTGGTCCAGTCTGTGGGATGAGCAGACGGAAGTGAGTTAAGAGAAGATAAGGAAGAGGAATCAGGAAAGCCCAAAGCTGAGGGAACCAGGCAGATAGACCCCCTCCCTGCACCCCACCAAGGCCCTCTGCCTTGGGTGTGTCCCCTTTGACAATCTGCACGCATCCTTAACATGGGCATGAGCACAGGGTGAACATGGACCTGGAGGAGAAGTCTCACCAGGTTTTTTTGCCACCGGGATTTGAGAGGACCCTGAACCTGATCCCAGTACAGTAAGAGGCCAAAGTCCTGCTCTTCGGAGACGTCCAGTACCAAGCGAACATTGTCACCATCTGCAGACACATTGAGCCAGGGCAGGGCTAGTGGGAGCAGAGAGGAGAGAAGTTCAGACCCCTCACCCCTTCTACACAGCCAAGCCTGGGCCATACTCACCAACTGTCCCATTGAAATTCCATCAAACCCTCAGACGAGGAGGCCCTTGGAAGGCAGACTGTATCCCCATCTCATACCAGGCTTTGTCCCCGGCCACAAGCCCAAAGCCAAACCCACAGAGGCTCCAGCTTGGACAACTCTTCTTATTCTGCAGCCAGTAGAATTCTGCTACCTCCTTAATGTCAATACTTTCCCTAGATTCCACTTATGTTCCACGTAGTAATGCCAGTAAAAGTCCTTGCAACAAGATTGTAAAACATCAGTAGCGAACTTCTGCCTTCCGGGGTTCTCCCATTGTGCTGTAAGCCTGTATTTAAGACCTCCTCCCTCCTTCAATAAACGGCATTCAGCATTCAAAAAAAAAGTCCTTGCAACAGCTTGCAAGACCTTAACCGCCTAGTTTCTGACCTCTCCAACCTCATCTGTTAGTACTTGTGTCTTGAACACTTGGCTGCAAACATATGAGGCTCCTTCATATTCCTTAAGCACACTGGACCTTGCTCTTGCTCCAGGGCCTTTGCACGGGCTGTGCTCTCCCTATGGAACTCTTGTCTCTCAAATACAGGGTTCCTCCTTCACATCCCTCATTACCGTGAGGTTATCTCACTCCTGCAACTCTCAACCTTCCCATCCCTCTCCCTTGAATTTTCTCCATAACTCTAGTCTCCATCTACCTTACAGTATACTTTACATCTACCCAGATTTATTGGATCTTTCCTCCACCCTCCTCAAACCCCAATTCCCAGCTCCATAAGGATGGAGGTTTTATCAAGTTTGCTTATTAATTTAACTATGTCTTGTACAGAGTAATTATCCAGACAGTAGTTGTTGAATAAGGAAAGCAATCACCACTGAGTGACAAGATGAGATGCCTGATGTGTTCTGTTTTCAAAACTCTGGTGCCTGCAGATCTTCATGGAGTGCCAAAGAGGAAGGCCAAAAAGAAAATGGAGTTGAAAAGAAGAAAGAGGAGAAGATTTCATAGTTTAAACACTGCCACAGAATTTACGCCTTCATCTTGTCTTGTGCTAGTTGTAGAAGTCTATACACATGTAAACACTAACACAACTGGCCAGATGTGATGACGCACACCTGCAGCCTCCACTACTTGGAAAGGCAGAAGGATTGCAAGTTCAAGCCTCGTGTAGACAACCTACAAGATCCTGTCAAAACCAAAACAACCTAACTACACAGCCATTTCACTGAAATAGACATTAAAACCAGCGCACTTGGCTAGACACAATGGCCACATTCAATCCTAGCACTTGGAAGGCAGAGGCAGGTAGATCTGTGGGAACATGAGACCTGCCTGGTCTTTAGAGTGAGTTCCAGGTTACCAAGAGCTACACAGTGAGACCTTGTCTCAAAAAGAAAAAAAAATCATTGCACATAAAACTTTTTTGTATATGCTATAAATGCATGATAAATTTTCTTTAAAAGAAAATATAAAACTAAAGTAACATTAAGCTGGGTGGTGGCGGCGGTGCACGACTTTAGTCCCAGCACTCAGGAGACAGAGGCAGGCGATCTCTGTGAGTTCAAGGCCAGCCTGGCCTACAGAGGACAGCCAGGAGAAACCCTGTCTTGAAAAGCAAAAAAAAAAAAAAAAAAAAAAGTAACATCAAAATCTTGACTTTCTGGGTTCCTATTTCAGGTTTAATATGGTTTCCACTTTGATCTATGAAGAAGGCACCATAATCTTGACAGTGCTTTGGCCCACTATATGTTCCCAGTGAACATTTTTACAAGAAAAAGATTCGTTTTTGTATTTCCAATGTCTGGCATAGATGAAATAACCACTACAGTGGAATGAATGATGGAACATGTCCTGTGACTCTGGAATTTGGCATCCCAGAGCTGAAGTCAACCCCAAGTATGCATTGTGTGAACTCCAGACCCTTCTCCTCCCTCCACCCAGCCCGCTGTCCCTAGCCCCTACCCCAGCAGCTCTGGATGCTGTCCCGGACTTCAAGACCCCTGCAGTCTGGGGAGAGATCACAGAAAAACCTCCAGTGGGGCTGAGGACCAGGGAAAGAAGGGAGGCAACCCAACCCTTGGGGAGCTACTGGGAGGGGCTGCCTGTGCCCTGAAGACCACCCACATTTACACGGTACAGAGCACCCATCCCAGAAGCTACAAGCACACGGAGCTGACTAAGAAGGGTACCAGCTCAGATCCCTGCCTGAAAGTGTTGGGACTAGGAAGAAGAGGAGTGACCAGAGGGACCACAGACTAGAGGACCAGGGCTTCGGGTCACTTACCAGGCAGCTGCTGTGTGACGTTGAGTTCTTTCTGGTACCTGGGCTGTGTGTAGGACCAGATTCGCACCTCGGCCCCAAGACCAGCCTCGAAACAGTCAAACACTGCAGAGCCCTATGAGAAGGTGGTAGAGGGCTGGAGATGGAGGACTCAGGACCCAGGCCAAGATCTTGGGCTCATGTAGGTGGACCACTCTGCTCACCCATTGGCTCTCCCCTCCCCCAGGACAGAGTTTCTCTGTGTAGCCCTAACTGTCCAGGGAACTCGCTCTGTAGACCAGGCTAGCCTTGAACTCACAAAGCTCCACCTCCCTCTGCCTCCCAAGTGCTGGGATTAAAGGCATGTGCCACCACCACCCAGCTAAGTTTCCTTTTTTGAACAGGTCCCCCGTTCTAAAGCAGGTATCTTCTGTAGCTGTATTGGCAGGTTTGGGATTAACCAGGCTGTCTGAGTTGCTGCTTACATCTGCTGTCGTGGGCCACTTGGTTAGAGGGAAACTTATTAGACACACTAATGCAAGCCCCTCAGTGGTGCTCATGGCTGCACTGTGAAGTAAACTGAGCTGATTAAAAAAAAAGTGTGTGTGTGTGTGTGTGTGTGTGTGTGTGTGTGTGTGTGTGTGTTTGCATGTGCCACAGCACACATGTGGAGTTAGAGGACAACTTGGAGTTGGTTTTCTCCTTCCACCATGTGGGTCCCAGGAACTGAACTCAGGTTGTCAGGCTTGGTGGCCAGTGCTTTTTTATGCACTAAGCCATCTTGCTGGTTCCCCGGGCAGTTTTCTCAATCCATGGTTTCCAAGCTGGGGACCAGAAGCTGGAGTAGCGTGAGTGGTTCTGTCCCAGGAGAGTTAGACTTTCAGCCAGGTGGGCCCTGGGAGGAGTCCCAACACCTGTCCAGGTGCACACACCATGGTCTAGCATGATTCTTTCCTTAGTCTGAGAGTCCAGTGAAGGCAGCCCACCAACCACACCTCTCTGGGCCTCAGTTTCTCCAGCTAGAAATGCATAGTTTATGGGAGATTTCAAAACAACAAAAGAAAAAGAAATTAATTTAATAATACTCTTCATTGCTGGGCATTACCTGAAGTGTTTTACAGGCACCAACTTATTTAATTTGCTCAACAGTCAAAAGAGCTGTGACTTGTTTTTTACTCTCCTGTGTGTGTGGGTTTTGCTGGGAATCAAACCTGGGACCTTGAGCATGTTAGGCAAGAGCTCTACTACTGAACTACATTCCCAGCTCTTTATTCTTATTTTATAACCTCATCGAGAGCTTGAAAGGACATTTCATGGAGGAAGTTATAAACAGCCAATAAGCATGTAAAGAGTGTTTAACTTTGTCAGTCATCAGGGGTGTACAAATTAAAGCTGTAATGAATACCAAACTCAGTGGCATGTCCCTGTAGTCCTAGCACTCAGGAGAGTGAGGCAGGAGGATTTCAGTCCAGCCTACACAGCAAGATTCTGTCTAATAAAGACAAGGGCTGACGGTGTAGCTCAGCAATAGACTGTTGCTTAGCATATACAAAGCCTTTGATTCATCCTCAGCATGCCCCTCCCCCACATTCATACACAGAAATCAATAACAAAAACGCCAGCACTGGGCTGTCTAGATGCTACCAAGCTTGACAACCTGAGTTCAATCCCCAGGACCCTTATGGTAAAAAGAAGAAAACAGACTCTAAGTTGTCCTCTGCCCTCCATATGAAGCCCCCAGGATACATACATATATACACAACAAATAAACAAATATAATTCAGAAATATAAACACTACCACCACACATGTACACACAAATCCCCAGTTATAAACCACGACACACATAGCAGAATGGCTAACATTGAAATTTTAAGATGCTGGGTTGGGGATTTAGCTCAGTGGTAGAGCGCTTGCCTAGCAGGCGCAAGGCCCTGGGTTCGGTCCTCAGCTCCAAGGAAAAAGAAAAAAAAAAAAGAAATTTTAAGATGCCAAGTGTTGGCAAAGATGGAAGCAATTGGAAGCTCTATTTGCTGCTGGTGAGCGTATGAAATAAAATTGTCCCAGATAACTGCTTAGTGACTTCTCACCAAGTCAAACACGTGCGGCAGGAGTGTCCTCACCCTCATTTTATAGACAGAAAAACCACCACTAAAGGCTGAGAGGGCTCACTGCTCAGCTCAGATCCCGGATCTAAAGAAACACTGCAGGAGAGTGTGGCGGGAATGTCGGATTCAGAAGGTGGGAATGTCAGATTCAGAAGGTGGGAATGTCAATTCAGAAGGTGGCTCAGCAGGAGAAGCATGTCACATACCACAGACCGGCCAGGCTGCACCAGGGTGGCAGGCACCTGTACCTCCAGCAGCGCACAGCGGGTAGTGGGGTAGGCCTGGAAGGAGAGCACCACCTGGGCCAGGAGAGATGCTGTGGGCGACACACAGGGCTCAGCCAGGCCATGGGCCATGGGCAAGACCCTGACGAGAAGCAGCAGTTCGGCCAACTGGCTCCTCACCGTTTCTAGGCTCCTGGAGTTCCCAGTCAGACTTTTCTTCAGGCTCTTCCCAGCCCCCTGAAAGGAAGAGAAGAGAGTAAAGCCCAAGTCAGACAGCTGCCCTGGGCTGGTTTAGGCTTAGATTCCCTTCCAGGAATGCCATGGCTGGTAAGCAGAGGCCTGGGAGAGCAGGCTGGCCTAGGGGTGCCTGGGCAGTGTCTTAAACATTGCAGATGCTCACGGAGTCTGCAACCCTCATGCCTTTCCCAGGCACTCAAATGTGCACACACAGTCTCAGGATTCCCCACTCACCATGGACAGCCAAGTGCACAACCACACGGACGCAGAGGGCGCAGTCGGTCTCCTGTGGACACCTCAGCACCAGCTCTGTCTGCAGGCGGGTGGGCACCAGCACAGGGCCTGGGGCAGGCTCGATGCTTCCAGGCAGGCAGAGCACGTCACCATCTGGGTGTGAAGGGTGGAGGGGAGCCAAAGCTGCTCAGAGCCCGGTTTGGCTTCTGATAGCTCCGCAGGGCAGGGGAGCTAGCTCAGCCCCTCGGGGCTGAGGGTGAACAGTCGCCTTCCCTTCAGCTAGTCTGGAAGTTCTCTCTGTCAAAGTAGCGATACTTACCCCAGAGGTGGCAGGAAAGACCCTGGGAAGGAAGGAAAAGTCAGTGACATCCCCCAATCTCAGCACCTCCCCTTGCTTGACTACTCCTACTGCTGCCTACCTCCTTCTGGGGCTCCCCATCCTAAGCCCTCCCCTGAAGACAAGACGAATTCTTGTCCCCTGTCCCTCTGCTCTCTCCCATCAGCACCAGACAGACCAGACAGGGCGGTTCTGACAGAGGCAGTGACGGGAGTCAGATTAGGGCTTTGAAGAGGCACAGACTGAACTCTCAGCCTTCCCCAACTTCCCAGGGCCCCAGACTCACTAGAGAGCAGCGCGCAGTGTCGTGAGGCTCCACAAGCCTCTCCAGAGAAACCACCGCAGGGCTCCGGCCCAGTGCCAAGGACAGCAGGAACCAGGACATAGGCATCTTCCAGGTGCCAGACAGCACCCAGGCCTGAGGCCCTGTCCTGCCCCCCCGAGGGGGGGCAGACTCCCCACCCCTGCTGCCAATCAGCCCTGTGTCCCCGGGAGAGAACAGGGGCTAGAATTCCTCTCCAGCCGTGCTTTCCCACTCGGAGCCCTGACTCCGGGCCCAGCTTCAGCTGGAGTGCTTTCGCTTTGACTCCCAGCAGGCAGTCACTGTTCCCGCCCCACCCTGTCCTGTCCCTCCCACCAACTCCAGGTTTAGGAGCCTGCAGCTTTGGACTGGGGTGGTGGCCTCTCCGCCTCCTCCTTGGCTGACACCTGGCTGGGAGGAGCCCTGGGCAGGCGGCACAGCTGGAGTCTAGCTGAGTAAGGTAACTCTTACCCTGGATCTCACCCAAAACAGAGACTACGATTGAGAAGACCCCAGGCTTGTAGCATCTCGGGTGTTTCCACTTCCTGTATGACCCATGGATCCACTGGCCCACTGGGTTCCCTTTACCAGATACCTAGGATCTTCATACACTTCCCTGGACCTCAGTGACCACGACCCTTGGGAAACAGCAGCTCTGAAGTGGGCTTCTCCCCACTGCCTGGCCTAGGTTCAAGGGGATGGAGGGGCAGGCAGGGCCTGGGAGACCCAGAACTCAGCAGAGGTTCTGACGTGCTGTGGTTGGGACTCGAGGAGTGGGGATACACATAGTGCCTAGCTGAGCTTGGGGTTTTCCTTTGCTCTTAAAAGAATCACATTGGGGAAAGGATCCAGGAGGTCCTGGGCCCTCCTTGCCTTCCACAGGCACGGCTTGTGGGAATGAGGCCACAGATGACATTCTAAGTGAGAAGACTTGAGCTGATGAGCTGTCCTAGAACAAGCCTAGGGCAGGCCCAGGCACACAAGAGCAGCACACGGTGTTCCTTAATTTATCTACTAGGTTCGCTTTTATTCATCTTTCTGGATGAACGAAAACCGTCTCTCACCAATTGTGGTGGCTCAGGCCTTTAATCTCAGCACTCAGGAGGCAGAGCCAGGGAGCTCTCTCTCTTTGTCCCAGGCTATCCAGGGCTGCACAGTGTCTATCTCAAACAAACAAACACAAAATAAAAAATAAAAAAAATCAAACTACCTCTGGAGAGGGCCTCCCTCTGGGAAAGGGTGACTGACCCCTTGCTTACAAGGGGTTTCTCTCAACTCCGCTGAGCAGAACCACCTTCAAGACCTTGACAGACAGAGCCTGCTTCCCAACCCTGGCCCAGCTCTCTCCAGCCTGGACTAGAATGCATGGTGCAGGTGGCTGGCTGCCTTTGCAGTTTCCAAAAGGAAATGGAAAAAACGGCCCCTCCTCCTCCTCAGGAAGGGCTGAGGAGCTATCAAGAAAGCCCAATTTTCTCTCAGGGACTCTGACAGGAAGCATGTGTGAGAGGAAAGCTGGGCAAGTTTGGGGCCTACGGTGAGTCTTACAGTTTGGTGGGGGCAAGAAGCACCCCCAAGAGTACAAGCCTGAGGCCCCATTCTAGAGTTCCAGCTGTTGCTCCATAGGCTGAGGCTACAGACAACTGGAACCGTGGGGATGATCGGCTGAGCCTTGGTAGTCAACTTTGGCGGCCAGTTCCAGCCGGTGACACAGCTCCAGGCGGTTTTTTAAGCACTGCTTAGCCCCAAGGTGACTCCAGCTGGTGGCTAGGGTGGCAGGCCGAGCATCCAGAGCCCTCAGCAGGCGCGGCAGGTCACGAAGCAGGCGGTAGCGTGGCAGAGTGCGCAGAGGCCGGGGGATGTCGCCTTTGGCGCAGAGGCGACTGAAGTAGGCAAGCAGCAGCCGGCTTGGGGCAGCGCAGAGCAGGGTGCGAAGGGACGCGGTGTGTGGGTCGCCGCTGCTGCCGTCGGCGGGGCTGGGGCCTGCACAGTTCCACAGCAGCAGCACCGTGCCCTGCTCCCGCGCCACGCGCTCCCGCGCCGCCCAGAGCCACGGCAGTGGTCCAATGCGTGCCACATGCGTCCCCTCCCAGAGATCCACGATGACGTCGCGCCCGCCGCCCAGCGCGGTCCGCAGCAGTTCGGCCAACGCTCCCACCAGACGCCGCTGTGCCTCTGAGTCCGCTGCGTGCAGTAGTAGAATTGGCCGCGCTTGGCCTGGGCCTGGGGACCAGAGCAACAGCTGAGTCAGGGTGAGGGGCTGGGGGGAAAGACAGCCCGGCCCTCCCCTTGAGGCCTCTGGCCTACACTCTAGGGCGCCCTGCATCCCTTATCCGTTCCGGGAGTCAGTCCCCCACACTGCTGAGCCTCTCTGGTGCTTATAGGCTACTGAGGAAAACGTGCGGCTTCTAGTGCACAGCAGGCTGGATTGTAAACACCCTCCTACCCCGACCCCTAGCCTCGCCTCTTGCCAGCTTGGTAGTACAGAAACAATCTGCACCCAGGAGCCGCTTGCCCTGCCTTAACCATTCCTGCCCACTAGGGGGCCTAAGGCTAGCAGTCTGTGCCTTGTCCCTAGCTTGGTCAAAAGGTGCTAGGAACGTCTGAATCTCTGGCTACCCCAGGCGAGCTTACCTGGCAGTAGGCGCCGACAGAGGAGGCTCACAACTATGCCCAGGAGAGTGGCGAGGCCCAACAGTGCCAGGATCAAGAGCCCCAGGTGCCTATGGGAGACTGAATCAAGCAGGGTGAAGCCAAGCCGTCTCTTCAGTGCCCAAGCTCCCTCTCCTCTCATCCAAGAACTCACCATCAGGACACAAAAGGTGCTTCCAGGCAAACTGGACATCTGACCTCCACACCTGAGGACACAGGGCCCCACTCATGTGAGCTAGAGCACCCCCTTCCTCCCAGGGAAGAAATCCCCACTGGCATTCAGTTTTGTGTCTGGTACAATCCCCTGGACAGACACAGACCTGGTCAAGGTGGCAAACGCCAGTGAGACCACAGCGGCTCCCACAGTCGGCCTGGGCTGAAGAGCGCAGCCCAGCTGAATTAGTCAGCCACCACTGAGCACTAGGCCTTGCCACCATGCCTCCTGGACACACAGCACTGGGTTTTCTCATTTTTTGTGGGAAGGCAAAATATCAGTGTTTTGTTTGCTTTGTTTTGAAGATAACATGTAACGAGTGACCACTAATTCCAATTTAAAACACTTGGCCAAACCAAATACATTTATGGGCTCTGTGCCAGGGGATCTGTGAGGAGTGAGCGTAGGATTTCTTACCAGGATGCAGCTCCCCGGCCTCAAGAAGGGAATGATGAGATCTAAAGTCGCTGGGACTGAGCCCTGGGTCTGTAGGGACAAAGGATAGAATGGTTGTCCCCATACAGGCAAATCTGATAGTCTCACCCACCCCGATCCTACTTAGGTAAAGGGCCCAGTGCCACCTCCAGAGGACTACCCCAGCCACCATTGACCCTTCCCAGATATTAGCTGCAGCTGAACTAACATCACACACACACACACACACACACACACACACACACACACACACACAC
>CABHPR010105827.1:0-13310 GCA_902168415.1 Peromyscus melanophrys
TATGTTTGTTGCAAAGATATTGCAGTATATAGTCCTCATGTCAGTGAGTATTGTAAGCTCTCCATGTGATACTATGCTACATGAAGTTATAGGAGTCTATTTGGTACGTTACTGCTGTGTGTGTATGCTGTCAGAACCATTTATCTTTCATTTGATTTGATACAATTTTATGGCATTATAAAATTGAAGAATATTACTGTCATCATGTCTTCCAAAGTAGAGAAAGTCTCCATCTTAGAGAAAATACTTAGGGTACATACTAACAATAGTGTAACCACAGAATAAACACTAACTTGGGAGTTGTAGGTTTATAATTGAAGCATGGTTTAGTAGCTTACTAACTACCTGAGATTGAATGGCAAATGACTTTGTTTGTGCCAAATTTGTAAAATCAACCCAATAATAGTTACAGGGGTTTTTCAGATTACAAAAAAAAAAATGCAGGCAAAGTTCTAACATTCCTGGCAAAGAGTAGGTGTTTAATGAAATAGACATTTTAGTTTAGAAATTCAAAATTCACATTTTAACAATGGAACAAAGCTGAGTGTCTTCTACATGTTGGAAGAAAGATCAATCTTTTTTTTTCTTAGTGGATTAACAGGCAATCAAAGATGAGGGCATGTAAATCCTAGTCAGACAGTGAGTGAGACATTAACATGATGTCTTACAGATGCCTCTTAGGAATCTGTAAGGCTTGACCTTTGAAAATGTATTACTACGGATGCAGTGTGTAATATAATATGGTGGTATAAAAAGAACAAAGGGACAAAGGGGACAGAGTGATTCAGTTATTATTTTAGAGTTAAAGACTAGCAATTGGACTTGCACCTTAGTCACACGAGTACACGGCTTTGGTAGTCAGGATGCAAAGTAATAGAGGCTAGTTAGGAACTAGAGTGAAATTTGGAAGCAAAATCTAAGTGATGAATTAGGAAAATATTTGCTGTTGGTAAGACATTCTCTGTTGGATTATATGAAGCAAACAAAGACAGAATTAGTTTGTATTGCTCTCTTTCAACAACTGGTTTCAAAATAATGTTCTAAAAATTCAGGCTTTAGTGGAGTACATGTCCCCCCTCCCCCATAATTATGGTTAAAGTGTTTTGAGGATAACATGATGAAAGACAGAATTAACTGGTTCATCATCACTGTGTTTTATGTGTCTCATAATCTTGAGAATATTGTAGTTTGTGGAATTTTCTTGTTACTATAAAATATTTTTCCATTTCAAAACAGTGTAAGTGGCAAACAGAGAGGAATCTGGCTTTGAATCTTAAGGCAACATGAGAACATAGGCATGCCATTAGAGTGGTCTGTCTCCTGCTACCATTCACAAGACTTTAAAACATGTTAGCATTGGGCTGTACACTGTGTCTTTCAGGTTGCTGCTGGAGCCACTGAGATAGCAGTTTTTGGTGCTGCTTCTGAATCTTTCAGCAAGAAGAATATTAACTGCTCCATTGAAGAAAGTATGGGAAGGTTTGAGGAGGTTATCAGCTCTGCAAGGCACATGGACATCCCAGTACGAGGGTACTCATGAAATCCAACCCGATTCCATTAGTATCTATTTTTAGAGTTTACTTATAAACCACCTTGATCATTTTTTTTACCATTTGCTAATACATATATATTATATATAGTATGTGAACCATATTTATTTGTAGTAATCACTAAGTAATTATATCCCATTAATAACAATCACCATGTTTCTAGCCTGTGGAATCTGGAATCTGTATGATATCAGGGGAGCTAGACTGTGAACCTGACATTAAGATTCAGCCATCCAGATGTAGTTATGTGTTGTACCAGACTCACATGTGTCAGTAAATTAGAGCTGTTTCTGTAATTGCCGGTGTATCTGAGATCCTTACTCTTTTCTTGTAGAAACTGCATTGCTTTGGATCTGCATCACTGACTTTCATTACAGAAAATCCCATTAAAGGCAACAGAGGAGGAAAAACTGTCATAGATCAAAAGCCCAGTTTTCTCTTTTAAGAGTTTACATGGTTGCCTTGAATTGAACTATCATGTCATGTCATTTCTGAATTCACTGTCCTGGGGCTTGTGCAATAGAGCCATGTGCAAACCATTAGAAAACAGGGTAGTGGAGAGCAGAGACAGGAAGGTAAGGAGGCCATTAGCATTATGGAACCAAAGGAAGGGGGAAAGTCTGCATTTGGTTTTGCCTGCTTCCAAGGCCAGTGGTTGCAGCATAGATTTGGAGTTGTTCTCCTGCATGGCAAAACATGCAATAAATTATTTGTTACTGAGGAAAGATAGTAGTTTGTTTTCTAAGAATTATATAAATATCCAGATATGATGAGCTTTATGCTGGATTTAACTGTACCTTGGAATTCTTTTAGTTGAAGTGAGCAAAGTCTGTAGTGGCAGAATAATTCAGCAATTAATAAGAGAAGAGGGTTGGCTTAATGATCCCCAGCACTGAAAATTTAAAAATATTAATAAAGTGTGTTCTAGTTAGAATTTCTATTGCTGCGATGAAACACCATGACCAAAAAGCAAGTTAGAGAGGAAAGAATTGATTTGGCTTACACTTCCAGATCATAGTCCATCATTGGAGGAATCAGAACAGGAACTCAAGCAGGGCCAGAACCTGGAGGCAGGAACTGCTACAGAGGCCATGGAGGAGTGCTACTTACTGGCTTGTTTCTCCTGGCTTGCTCAGCCTTTTCTCCTATAGAATCTAGAACCACCAGCCCAGGGATGGCACCACCCACAGTGGGTTTGGTCTTCCCCCACTGATCACTAATTGAAAAAAAAATGTCTTGTAGCTGGATCTCAAGGAGGCATTTCCTCAGCTGAGGCTCTTTCCTCTCTGATGACTCTAGCTGTGTCAAGTTGACACACAAAACCAGCCAGTGGAATGTTAAAGACGATTGGCTTTGAGGGAGGGCATTATAATGTTGGAATTAAGCCTAGGTCATTTGGAGAACAAACAGACTTAGAATATACCACACAGTGTTTTCTATTGAAATGTATCTTCCCAACTCTATATCATAAAGGTTTTTTTTTTAAAGTATCTATCTTCGTAGCTTAATAGAAAATTTTCATGTGAAGAACTTGTAAAAAAATTTAAGCCAAGATAATGCACACCCATTGTCATAAAATAATAGTTTATTTATTTTCAGGCCAAATTATGTAACCACAATAAAAAGGAGAGATGTTTTATAAACCTTCAAATTCAAATATCACTAAGTTGTTTTGCCTTTCTTATCTTCAAAAGAAAGAGCATATAAACACCCTTGTCTATTTAAAAATGTGAACAATATTTAGAGGAAAGTGT
Organism: Peromyscus melanophrys; assembly: GCA_902168415.1. Taxonomy (NCBI): domain Eukaryota; kingdom Metazoa; phylum Chordata; class Mammalia; order Rodentia; family Cricetidae; genus Peromyscus; species Peromyscus melanophrys. The sequence goes on from CABHPR010105827.1 coordinate 3,305, forward strand.
TTCTCACTGGAAAAGTTTAGGAAACTCATTATAAATCCGTATCGGTGGATTACTATGGGTATTCTATTGTAGAGTTGTAATGTAGACAAATATAGGCTTCCCAACACTTTTTTTTGTCTAATTTGAGGTTTATTTCTGAATTTCCCAGAGGACTATTCATTTGTAGAAATATAACTTTTAGCATGTGTGATCCTTAATTGTTTGAGTACTTTATTTTCTTCACTAACTTTGCATTGAATTTAAATATGATTCTATTTTTGTATTGTATCCATTCTTTGAGAATTTTATATGCATGTGTGTACACACACACATACATAGACACAATGCATTTTAATCATATCAATCGCCCATTCTTTCCAAATTCTCTTATCTCTTCCTCAGTTCTACATGCCTCTCCAAATTTCATGTCTTCTTTTTATACCACACTGTGTTATGTCCTTATAAATGTATATTATAAAATAAAAAGTCTGGAGGCTCCATTTATCAAACCATAAAACATGAAAAAATCTGCAAATAGCCAGTATGATATGGGCTGCCATTTTACCTCTGATGTTTGAGCTGTGTGAGGCTGAAGTGCATTTCTCCCCCTTTTAGGAGCCTAAGTTATTTATCTATCTTTAAAAGACAACAAAATGCAAGAATATATATCTGTGATGTGAACAGCATCTGTGGCATTTCTTCACAACTTTCCAGAAAAAAAAACTGAAAATGAAATTATGAGACTAAAGAATAAGGTGACTTATTAATTAGATAGTATTAAAAACCCACAGCTTTCATTTAGGTACAGAAAGCAAAAACAATTGTGAGGTGTGATGTTTTATTTTAGTAATAATTTGTTCATACAAAGTGACTAATATTTACTACTAATTAGAAGGAGGTGAGGCATCCGATATTCTCCAGCCACAATCTGTGCAGTCCTTATTTACCTTTTTACCCATCAACCAAACCAGTCCAAACCAAGTCTGTTTTGTTTCCAAAATACGTTGCATCAGAGGTATTAGTGATCTGTTTCTTTAGTGGAAGACACTCACTTGTGAAGACACTCCTCCACTGTATGACTGTTCTTCAGTCGGCTGCTCAGTTCTGTTGAGCTTGCAACCTTGAGAACAGCAACCTTCCCAACTGCCAAAAAGGAAGGGCAGTCTCCCCCAACTTTCACTTCACAGAATGATTTATAGCCCAACACATTTATTCAAAACTTTCAGCTTTCAACCTGAATTAGCCAAGCCATCTATCTAAATCATGTTGCAGAGTTTGTGTGTCCCACACTTCTTGCTGCCTGAGGCCAGATGCCACATAGATTATGATCCTGACCTTGAAGGGGAGGGCAGCCTTATTTCGAGGGATAATGAGGCTCTGTATTCAGAGCTCCACTTTTATGTGGGCAGTGAGGAGCAGGCCGTGCTGCTTCTGAATGACTACCCAACTGCCTCCACTGGACAGTCTCCCTCCGAGGAATTCACTTGGGGATACATCACCATCTCCAATTAACAGAAGCTGCTTATAGAGTTACTTTTTAAAATTTTACCATTAAACTGAGGTCTGCAAGAAAACATGAAATAATAGGTTACTGAAATATAGTACATAAAACTAAAACCCAGACATCTGCTTTGGCATATTTTTCCTATGTATAGTGTTTACTTAAAGATTTATATTTCATGTAAGTGTATGTAACCTACCATCAGTGTAAAACGGGACTGAGACTGGATGAGGGTCACTTTATCTAGTACATTGACTTTTTCTTTCTTTCTTTCTTTTCCTTCCTTCCTTCCTTCCTTCCTTCCTTCCTTCCTTCCTTCCTTCCTTCCTTCCTTCCTTCTTTTCTCTTTTCTTTTCTTTTCTTTTCTTTTCTTTTCTTTTCTTTTCTTTTCTTTTCTTTTCTTTTCTTTTCTTTTTTCTTGCTTTTTGGATACAGCTCTTGCTATGTAGCTCTGTCTGTCTTAAATTGCCCAGCTTGACCTCCTCTTGTGGCACTCCTCTTAGCTCCCCCACTCCTGGGTATTATAGGAACATGCCACCATGCTTTGTTTTTCTTTCTTTTTTTCTTTTTTCTCCTTTTATTGAAATTTTTTCTCACATAATATATCAGATATAGAAACAGAGACCTAAGGGGGCAGATTTGATGGAGACATTCCTTTTCAGGGCTGAATGTTCCAAGGTCTCTCAATCTTTGCATATTGTCTGGCTGTTGGATCTCTGTATTTGTTCCTATCTGCTGCAAGAGGAAGCTTCTCTGATGATGACTGAACAAGGTGCTGATCTATGAGTGTAGCAGAATTCATTAGGAGTCATTTTATTGCTATATTCTTTTAGTAGAACAGTAGTATTTGGTTTTATCCTAGGTCCCTGGGCTAACTAGTCTCAGGTTCTTGGTCATCCGAGCAGAGTCAGGTACGGCTTCCATCTTGTGCATTGGACCGTAAATTGAATCAGATATTGTTGGTCACTCCCACAAGCTTTGTGCCATCATTGCACTAGAATATCTTGCGGGCAGGTCACCATTGCAGATCAAAGGCTTTGTAGCTGGGTTGGGGTTTATGTGTACATATTTGGCTGTTAGCTTGGTGTTTTTGTGGGACTCCTAACAGTGGGAAGGGTGTGTCTCTCTGACTCTTTTGCCTGCTCTTGGGACTCTTTTCTTCCTATTGGGTTGCCTTGTCCAGCCTCGATATGAGGGTTTTTGCTCTGTCTTATTGTATCTTGTTTTGTTGTGTTTGTCTATTGTCTCTTGAAGGCCTGCTCTCTTCTGAAGAGGAAACAGAGGATGAGTAGATATGGGGGAGAAGGGAGGTGTTGGAGCTGGAAGGAGTGAAGAGAAGAGAAACTGTGGTTGGGATGTGTTGTGTGACAGAAGAATCTGTTTCCAATTTAAAAAAATGAAATTTAAAAGTTGTTTTGATTTGTATTTTCCTGATGGTTAAGGATGTTGAACATTTCTTTAAGTGTTTCCCAGCCATTTGAGAATTCTCTGTTTAGATCTGTACTCCATTTTTAAATTAGATTGTTTTCCTGATATCTATTTTTAAAAATCTATTTTGGATATTATCCCTCTATCAATGTGTAGTTGGTAAAAATCTTTTCACAATATATAGGCTGCCACTTTGTCTGAATCATGGTGAGTAAGCTTTTCAATTTCAAGGTCCCATTTATTAAGTGTTGATCTTAGTGCCTGTGCCAACAATGTTCTATTCAGAGTCTTTTCCTGTGCTAATGAGATCAAGACTGTCCCCTACTTCTCTTCTATCAGGTTCAGTTTTATGTTGAGGTCTTCAATAGAACTTTTGAGAAAAGAGATTAGCACACTTTGGGTTATGGGCCTTTGTGTGCCAATTTTGCTTTAAGAATCTTAAAGTCCAGATAAAGACATAGTTTGAGGAATACTGCATTCGTTTTGTAGTAAGTAACTCCACGTGTAAATTAGTCAAAGAAGGCACTCACAAAATTGAGGAATATACTATGAAGATATAGTTGAGTGGAACTGAAGACAGGAAGTGACCTTGGAAAGTCATCAGCGAGGAATAAATGAAAATACCCATACAGAGAGTTAGACCTTAGGAACAAGCAGATGGGTAGTCATGGCTTAGCAACAAGCTGAATAAGCACAGGATGCTTGTTTTGAACAATTTGAATTTACTGTTGTTTATTGGCATTATTTTCCTTATTTAACAGGAAAATATGAGCTGGGCCATGGTGGTGCACACCTCTAATCCCAGCACATGGAAGGGAGAGGCAGGCAGATTTCTGTGAGTTCAAGGTCAGCCTGGTCTACAGAGTGAGATCCAGGATAGCCAAAGCTCCACAGACAAACCTTGTCTCAAAAAAAAAAAAAAAGGGAAAATATGTAACTGGAACCTTAGATATTATATTTAGTCACATCTCAGTGTTTGGGACTTAGAACAAATGTAATCAGTTTTTGCATATTACTAGAATCATTGTATTTGGGTTGGAATTTCTCCTCTTTTATACAACTTTCTCTAGTGTTATGCCATTTTCTTTTCTTCTCATGTGTCTTGGTCACATTTTAAAACTTATGAAGTATATATAAGAACTGGGAAAGCAAGCTATGTTTCCAATAAATTTGTATTCCCCTTCCTTGTCCTTTGAACTGTGTGTTGGACTTGTTAAACAGCTTCTCTATTTCATTCCTCAAATGTAAATTTTATTTTTTTTATTTTTTTTTATTTTTTTTATTTTTATTTATTTTTTGGTTTTTCGAGACAGGGTTTCTCTGTGTAGCTTTGCGCCTTTCCTGGAGCTCACTTGGTAGCCCAGGCTGGTCTCGAACTCACAGAGATCCGCCTGGCTCTGCCTCCTGAGTGCTGGGATTAAAGGCGTGCGCCACCACCGCCCGGCCTAAATTTTATTTATATTAATATCTCCAAATTAAGTTACTTCTGACAATCAGTGTGCACTAGCCCAGTTAGTGTGTACCTCAAGTCTGTTAGAGATTTCATTCTGAGTTTTCTAACGAATCACAACTCAAATTTAATGAAGATGCTAGTATGTTTTCTTTTTGCTCCTATCTTCCTTCTGACAGCCATTTTATGAAGAACAGATTTCTATAAAGCAAATTTCATCTTTCAGGGCTTTGCCTAAATTTTCTGAGTGCCTCAGAATAGTTCTGAATCATCTCAAAGTCTGGCCTCCTTTGTAAACACAGCACTTGCTGTCTAGAATCTTTCTTATCCTAGACTAAGAACTGTATCTCCAACCCCACTTCCACCACCTTCTCTCCCCACGTGGCTTTCTTCATTCCAGACCACCAGACATATGATGCATTATTTTAAGACTGCATTGTAAAAGTGTCTGAGGCTGGTTCGGTAAAGTGGGGTTGGAGAGAAGCTGAAAATGGTTAATATAGGCTTGTCATCAAGCTTGATAATAATATGGAAAGAGATCACTATCTTTAAGTGGAAATGAATTGCTGAGGAAGCTTATAGAATACCTTTATCCATAATCTTTTTTTTAGAAAAGTATCAACAATTTTTAATAAAATGAATTAAAACATAAATGTGAGCTCAGGATGTTTCCTTCCTTTGCTGTGGCTCCGAGGGCGAATCTTTCACTTGTATGACCCAGGTCGATGCAATGGTTGGCTTTCTTTAACTCCATCCGTCCAATGCCTGCTGTGTAAACATGTCTTCTTTTCTCTGTCCGTGATGTTTCTCCACCTCCTACATGATACACGTACTTTCCATCTCAATGTCCTTAATTCAATTACATTTGCCGAGCTGGTTTCCTATCTCAAGTAACATTACAGGTTCCAGGTACTGGTATTTCATATTTTGTATACCTTTCTTCAAGATATAGCATTATAGAAAGATAGTAAAAAGAGAAGATTTCAGAGTTAACTATGTTTATACTATTTGCCCCGTTCATCTTTATCCATAGTCTTTAATCCCATTAGACACTATTCTATTTGGAACAAGTTAGATATACTCATGAGAGAAATAAGATGAATTCTGAGGTGGTGGCTACTGCCTAGGGCTGGAAATGAATAATGACTGTATCTTATTTGTTGTTAAAACATCTAGATAGGTGTATGGAGAGAATCTTCATTTTTGCATGCCAGCTCTATATAATTCTAAAGGCTTGGGTATTTAAATATTAAATTTATAATTCTAAATAAAACTACTAGTGTTTTCTGCTTTGAATATTTATATGATGCTATAGTACAGTGGTTCTCAACCTCCCCAATGTTGTGACCCTCTAATGCAGTTCCTTTTGTTGTGGTGACCCCCAATGACAAAATTATTTCTGTTGCCACTTCATAACTGTAATTTTGCTACTGTTATGAATCACAGTGTAAATATCTGATATACTGGATGGTCTCAGTAGACTTCTGTGAAATAATTGTTCGACTCTCAAAGTCATCGAAACCCACAGGCTGAGAACCACTGCTATAGTATAAACAAGCTCATATAATGTTCTCTAGTTACTGTCATCATCAAATAACATTATCAAATTTTAATTATTTGATAGATTAAAGGTTTAAATGCTCTGAAATAATTTTTATTTAGTTGGAGAAGACATAAAAACAATTTTGCTCGATGCATTTTTGTTATTCATTTTTATTTTATTTTATTTATTTTTTAAAGATTTATTTATTTATTATGTATACAGTGTTCTGCCTGCAGGTATGCCTGCAGGTCAGAAGAGGGCACCAGATCTCATTATAGATGGTTGTGAGCCACCACGTGGTTGCTAGGAATTGAACTCAGGACCTCTGGAAGAGCAGCTAGCACTCTTAACCTCTGAGCCATCTCTCCAGCCCTTGTTACTCATTTTTAAAGTGGAAACTTGGAAATGATTGACGGATCATGTTGCTCTGTATTTTCAATGTAGGTATGTGTCCTGTGCTCTGGGCTGTCCATATGAAGGAAGCATCACGCCACAGAAAGTCACAGAAGTAAGAAACATCTCCAGTCTTTATGGTTACTGGTAAAATGATGAGTATTATCAGTAAATGTATACAGTTTGCTTTATTATTTATTGAATTTCAATAGCAGAGACTAAAGAGAAACATGACTGAGAAATTATCACTGAAGATGTGTTGAGTTACTTAGCTAGTCATTTCATTTTTTTTTTTAAACATAGACGTATCAGCTCTAACTTTCCAAAGGTGGCTGACAAGTCTTATAACTTGGGTGCTTTAAAGAAAAAAAGAGTAAAAACAAGACAGCCGTCTTGCTTGTGCATGACTTTAACCAAAGGAGTGTTTTCCCACTTCCCATCACAGTGTCAGACAGTTGTGCACACACATGTGTGCAGCTCTTTCTCATGCACACTTACCTCAGAGCATGTGTTTCCGTGTTTCTGTTCGTTTGTGATCTTCATTACTGCGCTGTGTTGTTATGACAGACATTTATGGCAATAGAGTGTGGTCATTAAGAATCCACATATTGGATTTTTAAATCTGTTTATTCTATTCTAACTCTTTTTTCTTACCATCACTTCATATTAATGAATACCTAATACTCTACTTTGAGAATTTGTGTAGAAATTTATTTGTAGATAAGGTATATTAATATAAACTTCTGCTAAGATTATACATTTTCATGAATTTTGTAATGCAACACTGAAACAGTAAATGTGACATGATTAGTAAGCCCCAAATTATGTAGATTAAACTTTTAGTCCAGCTGAAGTAATTCCTTCCTTGTTCACTCATTTGAACTCTGAAGATTGCTGAAGATTTTTCAAATGAGGGTTATTTCATTATGTCTTATATTAAAGGTCCTTGATCACAGAGGCAAATACACTAGGAAATGATGAAGCTTAGGTTTTATATCAATTTACTTACATCCAAGACTGTTTTATGAATTTGCATGGACTGCTATATATTGATTTTTTAAAAGCATATTTCCAAAGGGCTTGACTCGGGCCTCATTTCTTGGAGACACCAGAGTGTTAGTCGTCCTGTTGCACTGTTCTAGCATGGAGGAACTGCATACTCATTTTTTTTTTAAATACCATAACAACTGGGGTGCTGCTGAAGCCTTGCAGACAGATTAGAAGTATTAAAAATTCATGATCAGCAACCATGCTGCAGGGGCCTTTGTGCTAACCTAATACGTTTTGTGAATTTATTCTTTTCTTTCTGAAATGACTATTTGAAACTTGATTACTTTTGCAGACGCTCACCCTTCTTCACACTTAATGCCCCTGTTCCTTGCTTGCTCGTGGCACTCTCTTGCACGTTTGACTTTTTCCCTGCTTTGGAATGCTCTCTGTCTTTCACACTTCAGTGGCTTGGAACCCACTAACCTTTGTGTGTGTCTCCTTTCGCAAACACATTTCAGACCCTTTTGTCCACCCTTTTAAAGCTCACTTTATCTCAAGGCACTCCACTCCCATGCTTGACAGCTCTAGGCCAGTGCCCAGTGTCCTTTCACACATGATGTAGAATCCTGTTTCTCTGTCCAGAGTCTTATTTTAGTTTGATTTGTGCATATCAGTGATATTGGCAAAAAACTGGTCCTCATTTGTATCCATGATCACAAGAGACGTGCCAACATCACTTTCTCATCAATCTCATCACCTAGCACAGTACCTGCAATAAGGTGGCTCTGGACAAGAAAAAGTTGAATGAAAAAAAAAAGCTTTTTACTTACTTTATTTTGCAGCTAAGAATGCTGTTAACATTGTCTTGATTATTGCTAGTTTTGAAAGCATACTTTGGAAAGCATTCTTTTTTTTTTTTTTAAGATTTATTTATTATGTATACAGTGTTCTGCCTGCATGTATGTCTGCAGGCCAGAAGAGGGCACCAGATCTCATCACAGATGGTTGTGAGCCACCATGTGGTTGCTGGGAATTGAACTCAGGACCTCTGGAGGAGCAAGCAGTGCTCTCAACCGCTGAGCCATCTCTCCAGCCCCGGAAAGCATTCTAGCTGAGGACATTTTGTCATCTATATTCAACAAATCAGTAACCGAAGCACAGTAGATTAATCTCATGATCAACCTAGTATCAAAGGGATAATCTGTGTGAGAGCTAATATTCAAATCTCTATTTGTCTCATTCTAGAACCTCTGCTAAAATATCATGATGTCTTCATGCAGTCCACATTGCTCTTTCATTGTAGCGTTGGTTATTAGGCTTCAAGATAACTTTAAATTTACCTGACTTGAGTCCCTTCACTCACAAGATAGAAAATTTACCTGACTTGAGTCCCTTCACTCACAAGATAGAAAATTTAAGCTAGGAATATTAAGCGATTCTTCTAATTCCTAAATACCTTAATGAGAGAGTTGAAATTTCTGCTGATGACCTCTGATATAATGCCCAAAGAAACACTCCTTCCAATGTAGACTTTCAACGCTTCTTTTCAATTAAAGTTGAAAAATATCAACCTCATCTATATGAAATTACAGCTTGACCTCGAACAGATATATATGAAGTAGGTGTGACTCTAAGACAAACTTGAACAGATAACATAATAACAGTAATTTCATCCAAAATGTTGATATGGGGCCTAAAATTTAATGAGCATAAAAGAGGACCGGGAAACCGAAGTACACACTTTGTGTGGGCAAACTCATCAGAGTTGTCATTTTTATCTCCAGTTGGTGATTGCTCGAGTCACAGGGTTGGTGTCAGCTCATTTCCATTTTTTTTCACCAGCAGTTTGCCTTTCAACAGGTCTCAAAGAGATTGTATGGAATGGGCTGCTATGAGATCTCCTTGGGAGACACAACTGGCGTGGGCACTCCGGGCAGCATGAAGATGATGTTGGAAAGTGTCATGAAAGAAATCCCTGCAGGGGCTCTTGCTGTTCATTGCCATGACACATACGGACAAGCCCTTGCAAATATCCTAACAGCTCTTCAGGTATTTATAGTCTGAGTGTGCTATGCTGTAGGTGTGCACAGTTACCTATGATACAAGCGTGTTGAGAGTTTTAGTGAAATAAATTTATCAAATGCAAATATAGTGCTTAAACAACAATATGTATTATTATAGTTTATGTTGAGATTCTAGGAATATGATGTTTCAACATAGCTACACGCATGAAATATTTGTAAGTGCTACATGATTTTTTTTAAAGAAAATGGAGGTCTCATTACTATTTGTATGATTTGGTCAAGTTGGTGGTCTTTTATTTTTAAAGTATCAATTCTATTAGACCTAGGCTTCTAATTTCAATACCTATATACCTCAACTATAAAATGTAATACAGTTGAATATTATGATATGTTGAGAAGTAAAGACACAAAAAAGTAGCATGCAACATTGTAGTCATGAAATGAGTGATCTCTTGTTAATTTGGTTGTTCTATGATGAATATATGTGGAGTAGGAACAGAGACTATTTTATTAAAGCATCTTTTCTAAAGTTTGCAACCTCACATTATGTGCATGCACACGCACCTAGGAATCGAGTGTAAAGCCCTATGTGTGCTGGGCAATCACTCTGTCACTGAGTCCACAACTTCACTTTTAATATAACTTGTTTATTTTAACCAAATAGATTCCTTCATTTAGTTAAAGAAAAATATCTAAAA
>CABHPR010105832.1:0-14873 GCA_902168415.1 Peromyscus melanophrys
GGTCATTAGGGAGTACACTTCTTGACAAGGATTAGGAGGTGAGGTCTTATTGGAAGTTGTATGTCACTGGTCGTGGACTTTGGGGTTTCAGAAGCCCAAGACAGGCTCAGTGGCTCTCTCTCTCATCCTGTTGCCTACAGATCCAGATTAAGAACTGTCAAGTTCCCCAGAATCTTGTCTGCCTATGTGCCACCATGCTCCCACCATGATGGCAGTGGACTAAACCTTTGAAACTGTAAACAAGCCTCAGTTAAATGCTTTCCCTTATAATAGTGGCTGTGGTTATGGTTTCTTTTAACAGCAACAGAACACTGACAAAGACACATAAGAAGTGTTGTGCTAATTCCAAGTTTAATTTCTAATATATCTGTCACTTTTTCAGTTTCCTTTATTCAGATTTAAATGTTCAGTTCTGTATTGCTCAAAATTTGAGGGCTAACTAAACCAAGTTTATAGTTCATCCAGCCTTTATTAATTCCCCTCTACACTGAGCTTACATTTACTGCATACAGTACCCAGCTAGTATGTGTTCACATATATTACCTTTTTGCTTGCATTATCTTCACATTCTTTCATAATCGGTACAGACAAATTTGTCATGTTTTCTGAAGATCAATTCTGGAGTCAGTTTTCCTGATATTTTCACTTGAATATAATTTCTTCATTAAGGAATTCCTATTATAACTTACACTAAATTTATCACTTGTTTAATACTATTATGATAATTTTCTACTCATTCTTTAATATATTGGAAAATAAAATTTTTCCTTTTTATAACATGATAAAACTCTAAATGCAGGAATCTCTGTGTGCTCAAATGCTTACATTCATATTAAACAATGTACATTGATCCATGTACTTCTTCAATGCTTAAAAATGGGTGAGAGTAAATTTTAATTTCAACGTGCATAAGTCAAGAGATTGAAGAACATAAGAATATAAAACAGCCTTCATTTAAAACATGCGTCCAATCAATTGTTTATAAAGAATAGAACCCATTTTGAGGAATAATTGATTTATTAATTTTAAAGTACAAAACTCAAGTAGACAATTTTAAACAACTTTTATCTCTATATTTCAAAATACATAGTTAGTAATTCTTACTTTCGAGGCCCATGCTATTTTTGGTAACACTTCTGCCTCCAAATATCAAAGAATGTTCTTTAAGCATGGACTCTTTCCATGTGGCCATTTGAGATAAAGATGGTTAGTTTGCCCAAATATACAGGAATAAATTATGTGACTAAACATAATTCATATTTGAATTGAGTATATTTAGCATATTGTATATACTCTGTGAATAATCTTAGGAATCTTCTGTGCTCTATGTTTTTTAAAATCTATGTTTTTTAGAAATTCAGAGTCCAATTTTTTCTCCCGTTATACTCATGAGTGTGAGTTATCCACTGACTCATGGTTGAGCTACCACCAGTGGCAAAACCATTGAAGAGAACTGTCACTCTTCCCCTAAGAAATATCAAATGTCGGGGCTGGAGTGATGGCTCAGGGGTTAAGAGCACTGGCTGTTCTTCCAAAGGTCCTGAGTTCAATTCCCAGGAACCACATGGTGGCTCACAACCATCTATGATGAGATCTGGTGCCCTCTTCTGGCAGATAGGGATACATGCAGACAGAGCACTATACATAATAAATAAATAAATCTTTAAAAAAAAAAAAGAAATATCAAATGTCAATGGTTTGCTCTGGTAAGGGTGAGGCTCAGGAGGCTCTCTAAACTCTATATGAGAACATTTACATTTACTGGCTTTGTGTAAGTCTTGTGTAGGGAACTAGAAACAGTATAATTTTTTTCCTATTATTATTATTTTTTTTTTTTTTGGTTTTTCGAGACAGGGTTTCTCTGTGTAGCTTTGCGCCTTTCCTGGAGCTCACTTGGTAGCCCAGGCTGGCCTCGAACTCACAGAGATCCACCTGGCTCTGCCTCCCGAGTGCTGGGATTAAAGGCGTGCGCCACCAACGCCCGGCCTTTTTTTTCCTATTATTAAAAATAGGTTTTTTTCCTCACATAATACATCTTGATTATGGTTTCTTCTCTCTTTACTCCTTAAGTTCCTCCCTATGTCCTCTCCTTTTCTATTTCTGATTAGCAAACAAACAGCATTCAAAGGATGATAATATAATAAAGATAATATAATAAATACTACAGATAATATGATGTAATACTCTATTATATAATAAAACAAAAACTAACACCTTGGAGTTGGAGAAGATAAACAAACAGAAAGAAAAGAGTTAAGGAAGTCACAAGAATCAGAAACACTCTCACTCACACGCTCCAGAATCCCATAAAAAAACTAAACTGGAAGCCATAATACACAGAGGACTTGGTACAGACGTATGCAGGTCCTATATGCAGCCTTATTCTCTGAATCTATCTGAATTTTGGTCATGTTGATTTATAGAACTATTTTTTTTGTGGTGTCCTCAATTCCCTCTGACTCTTTCACCATTTCTCCCTCCTCTTCCATGGGGTTCACTGCATCTTAGTGGGGCTGTAGATTTTGATGGAGACCTTCATTTAAGGATGAGTGTTCCAAGGTCACTTAATATATTTATAATGTCTAGCTGGGGATCTCTGTTTTTGTTTCCATCTGTTGCAGAAAAAATGCTTCTCTGATGATGACTGAGCAAAAGCTAATCTATGAGAATAGCAGAATGTCATTAACAGTCATTTTACTGCTACTTTAAAAAAAATAACAGTAGTATTTGGTTTAAACCTAGGTCCCTGAGTTTTCTAGTCTCAGAATATTAGTCATATAAGTAGTGTTGGGGATGGGTTATATCTTGCTGAATGAGCCTTTAGTCAAATTAGATATTGGTTGGTTACTCCTACAAGCTCTGTGCAACTACTGCACTACTATATTCTGCAACAGGAATCTGCAGACCAAAGAGTTTGTTTGTGGCTGGGATGTTGTTTAAGTTTCTCTTTTGGTAGCATGAAGAGTACCTTCCTGCACCAATGAAGCTAGAAAACAGGGGTGAATGCTGTTATGTAAGTACCAACTCAACCTCCCCATGATCAATGAGTTGTGTAGGTGTTGTCTTCAGCAATATGTCTTTGTCACAGTTTATAGAAGACAACTTGTTGATTTGGCAATAGGTTGTTTGGGAACTCCAATGAGACTCCTTTTGGTCATTAACATAATTAGATGCAATGCAATTCTGAGATGATTGGATGACAAGAGGTGGTCAGTTGGAACTTTGTCTTCCCAATCACCTTCATGTATACACACACATACATATACATATGTCTGTGTATGTACATATATGCATCTATATATTATATATATATATATATATCTTCCATACACACACACACACACACACACACACATACATACATGTATGAATGTTTCTACTGTATTAAGTTTCCATACTACCTTTCAAATGACCTTTAATTTTAGCTGTCTTTTCCTGTATTCCTCCCTTGTCCTGTCTTCCCTCTCCTATTTTGATTTTCCTATTATTTCAATATGCTCATCCATGCATAACTGTATATTTCACTTCCCTTTCCTAACAAGATCTACCTGTACACCATAGTCCTATTCTCTACTGTAGTATGAATCTTAAAAGTTCTTATTAATATAAATCAAACCTGAGCCAGTTATTGGGGTGAACACTGGAAGGTCAGAGAGACAGAATAAGCCACAGCTATCTCACCTCGCTGGATCCTCAGCTGGTCTTGTTTCCTCAGACTGGATGCCCCGAGCCCTCATCCAGAATGGGTCTCAGCTGAACTGCTGCTAGAAGCCTGAATGCTTAACCAGCCACATGCTTCTCCAGGCCAAATGCCTCTCCAGGGCAAATGCCTCTAGTTTCTGGTCCTCACGCCTTATATACCTTTCTGCTTTCTACCACCACTCCCTGGGATTAAAGATGTGCTTTCTGGGATTAAAGGTGTGTATCACCGTGCCTGGCCGTTTCCAATGTGGCCTTGAACTCAGAGATCTAGAGGGATTTCTGTCTCTGGAATGCTAGGATTAAAGGCGTATGCTACCACTGCCTAACCTCTGTTTCATATTGTGGCTATTCTGTCTCTGACCCCAGATAAGTTTATTAAAGTACACAATATTTTGGGGAACACAATACCACACTCTACACATGTCTTCTGTGGTTTTATGGATTGGAGTTTGATTATTATTTACTTAACAACTCATATCCACATATACATACCATACTTGTCTTTCTCATCTTATACCTCACCCATGATGATGTTTTTCTAATTCTATCCATTTACATGAGAATTTCATGATGCCATTTTTTAATGGCTGAGTTATATTCCATTGTATAAATGCACCACACTTTTTAAAAATCCATTCTTCTGTTAAGGAATATCTGCTTTGTTTCTTAGACTATTTTTGACTTTTTATGAATAGAGCATCAATAACATGGTTTAGCAAATAGCTCTGTGGTAGGATGAAGTATATGCCCAAGAGTGTTGATCTTGATCTTAGGGTAGATAAATTCACATCTTCCTAAGGAACTGCCACCCTGATTACCACAGTGGCTGTACAAGTATGCATTCACTCAAAGAATGGGTGAGTGTTCTTAGTTCACATCCTAACAGCATTTGTTCATTAATCTTAGCCATTCTGATAGTATAAGGTAAAACATATAAATGCAACTATAACACCCTTATCTATGCAAAACTTATAAATTAAAGGAAGTTGACAAAAGAATTTAGGTATGTAGTATACATGACAAATGATATTTATTATGTATTTTCTCTAATGTATTAGCTATATTCTTATGAAATGTAATTAAAAAGGACTTAAAATGCCACGAATTTTTCAAAGATTTCTGTTCAGAAAGAAAGAATTACATGTTGGCAAATAAAAGTGAATAGTCATTTTTCAATATGTTCATTTAAAAATCAGTGACAAGAAAAAGACATTGTCTCATTGCCTTTTTGGGTTAATGGTATACATGTGGTTATGTGTAGTGGTATTGTGTTCCCCAAAATGTTATGCACTCTAATGAACTTATCTGGGGTCAGAGACTGATCAGCCACAATATTAAACATAGAGTTTAGGCACTGGTAGCACACACCTTTAATCCTAACATTCCAGAGGCGGAAATCCCTCTGGATCTCTGTGAGTTCAAGATCACATTGGAAACAGCCAGGCATGGTGACACATGTCTTTAATCCCAAGAAGTGAGCCTTTAATTCCAGGGAGTGATGGCAGAAAGCAGAAAGATATATAAGGCATGAAGATCAGAAACTAGCGGCATTTGGCTGGCTAAGCATTTGGCTGGTTAAGCTTTTAGGCTTTTGAGCAGCAGTTCAGCTGAGACCAATTTGGATGAGGACACAGAGGCTTCCAGTCTGAGGAAACAGGATCAGCTGAAGAACTGGCGAGGTGAGGTAGCTGTGGCTTGTTCTGCTTCTCTGATCTTCCAGCATTCACCTCAATAACTGGCTTCAGGTTTGATTTTATTAATAAGAACTTTGAAGATTCATGCTACAGTGATGGTAAAGTATGTACATAACAGCCAATTTACAGTTTGTGAAGAAGAACACCCCTTCAGAACCTCTTAAATGTTTTATTTCACAGTTACTATGCTACACTGCTCAAATGCAGAGAAATAACAATTTAATGGAGTCTTTCTTAGTAAAAGAAAGAAAAGGAAGGAAGCAAATGTGGTCAAGAGAAGATACCATAAGTTTAAGGGGAATGAGGTAAAAGAATTTTAGGCAATTGCAAAAGTGTCATAAATATTAAATAGCCAATGATTCATCTCAATCAATCACGAAAAAAAATTTCCTATGGAAATTTTTCCATGTAATATTACCCAAATGATTAAACTTAAATAACATCTAATCTATTTTTAATAAATGCAAATAATGTGGCCAATATTAATCAAACAAATGACAATTCATACTGGTAAGGATGTAAAATAAAGAGAACACTCATCCATTATGGGTTGGAGTGCAAATTTGTACAGTCATTATGGAAATATGTATGGTGGTGGCTCACAAAGTTGGTAATTGATTTACCTCAAGATCCACCTATATCTCTCTTGAGGATATACCCAAAGATGCTTCATCCTACCATAAGGACACGTCCTCAATCATGTTCAATGCTGCCCTATTCACAGTGGTCAGAAATAGGAAACAGCCTAGATGTCCATCACCACGAAAGGATAAAGAAAATGTGGTGTATGTACACAATAGACTCCTACTCAGCCATTAAAAAGATGAAGTCATGCCAGATGGTGGTGGCACACATCTTTAATCCCAGCACTCAGGAGACAGAGAGAAGCAGATCTCTGAGATCATGGCCAGCCTGGTCTACAGAATAGCTCCAGGACAACACGGAGAAATCCTGTATCAAATAAGCACAAAATAAACAAAGAAAAAATTAAATAAATAAATAATATGAAATAATGATATTTACAGGTGAATGGAGGGACCTAGAAAAAAATTCATCCCAAGAGAGTTAACACAGATCCAAAAAGAGAAACATGGTTTGTGTTTCTTATATGTGGGTGTTAGTTGTTAAGTTGTGAATAAACAAAATGCAAAAGGTATTTCTACTGAGGTTAGGTATAGTGTAAGGGATTGTGGAGAGGGATGTGTTTCCTATGGAAGGGGAAATAAAACAGACAGTTGTGGATAGAGAGGGACGCAGGAACAAGAGGATCAAATGGGGAGGGTGAAGAAAGAGAGTGTGGGGAAGTATGGGGAGGAACAGCTAGAACTAAGGGCTATTTGAGGGGTCATATGGAAAACTAACCCACAGAAACGTCCAAAAATGTATACACATATGAAGGCAATCTAAATGAAATTGTCAAACAATGGGGAAGATGGACACCAATTAGACATTGTTTGTCACCAAATGAAGCTTCCAGTGCTGGAACTGGCTTAAATCTAATTGAAATATTGGCCAGAAGGGCCCAATAAGAATGCACAAACAACACAGGCCATTGCCAAGTTTGTTGGTTGCTCTGTACAAACTGACTCTAAGGCCCTCTTGCTGGCGACAAGGCCTACACATCTCATTGAACATGAAGACGTTGAGCTGGTGCCCAAATAGAGCCTTCATCCCAATGGGCTACTGTTCTTGGTACTGAAAGGTATGCTTCATGCTACCAAAGAAAAAGGTAAATGCTAACCTAGATACAAACTCTTGGACTCTTGTATCTACAACAATGACCTACCTGTAATATATTCTAGTGCAGTATTGGCACAAAGCTTGTGGGAATAACCAATCAATATCTGAGTGGATTTAAGGCCCACTCCATGAGATGGAACCCATCCCTGATACTGCTCAGGTATCCAAGAGAGTATAATATAAGGCTAAAGGACCAAGGGGAAATATATATATATTTGCACAACCATCATTAGGGAAACTTCTTCCTGAAGTAGGCAGGAACAAATACATTGACTCTCAGCCAGACATGAGTGAGAGACCTTGGCTCATTCATTTCTAAAAGAGATGTCTCTTCCCTCAGTGTCAAGTTCAAGGAAATTTATGAAAAAGAAGGAAGGATAATAATAACCAGATGGGATAGAAGACACCAAAAAAACAAGGCTCCCTAAACATAGCAGGACCTACAAACATATGAACTCTCAGACCATGGCAGCATGTGTAGGGCTTGCACAAGTCTGTGTCAGATGGGGTTGTAAAGCTTAGAGAAGTGAACACAAGCCCCAATTCCTAACCCAGATGTTGTCTTCAACTGATCATTTGTTCCAAAGAAAATTTAATTCTCCAATGGAGTCTCACTGGGAATACAAACCACCCTTAAGGTCAGGCCCCATTCCCATCAGTAGATGGCCAACTCTGTATGAACTCAGTGGCACTTTTGAAGCTTCTTTATCTCATAATATTTTGTCAGGGCTTTCCCCCTCTCTCCACATATATTTTAAAGGTCCTTTGTGTATGTATGACTATTTCCTGTCTTGTGTTCTTAGGGGATTCTTGTTTGGAGGAACTTGTGTGTCTCTGTGATTGTATGTGTGTCTTGTGCTTTTCCTCTGGCTTGTTTTCTTCTGTTCATTTGTTTTGTCCAATTCTGGTGTTTTTAATTTTATTATTATTATTTAGATGCCTTTTGTTGTTGTTTTTTTCCTAAGGAGAGACATAAATAGTGTGCATCTGGATAGGAGGGGTGATAGGTAGACTTCAAGAGCAGTTGTGGGGGGAGAAACCATAATCAGAATATATTGTATGAAAAAAATCTTTTTTCAATAAAAGAAAAAAATAAGTAAAAGCTTTATTTTACAAACATTAAAAAAATATATCTCTATATATATACATTGTCCATAAAAGAAAGAGCTCTTAAAGTAGGTAAGAGATTATTCATTCTGAAGCCAAATAAGTGATCATGGTCCTGGAATATAGATTCACATTACTCCAAATTCCCTATGTGATAGCAGTTTCATGAAGTTTTATAGTGACAGAACAATGAAAAACATAAAACATGATATTTTTCAAATTCATTGGAAGAAATATAATGTAGGTTAACAAAAAAAAAAAAAAAAAGAAAGAAAGGACCGGACTTATCCTAGGTGTGGTGGAGGAGGGAGAGCACAGCCCGAGGCAGGAACATCTAGGAGAGTCCAGAGTGGACTTGACCCTGAGCCATGTGAGGAGAAGGGGGAGGGGAAAGTGGGGAGTCAGACCAAGAGGCCATGAAGGTAAAAGTTAGATCAAAAGAAAGAGCACGTAACCTAAATGGTTGGATTGTATAGGGAAGCGGGCTCGCG
Organism: Peromyscus melanophrys; assembly: GCA_902168415.1. Lineage (NCBI taxonomy): Eukaryota > Metazoa > Chordata > Mammalia > Rodentia > Cricetidae > Peromyscus > Peromyscus melanophrys. The sequence goes on from CABHPR010105832.1 coordinate 8,735, forward strand.
AGACCTGCGCGCAGGCGCACTGCACCATACGGTCAGAGGCAGTCCTTGGGCTGGAGAAATTCAGGTAGGGGAAAGGGTGGACAAGCCAGAAGGGTCCTATAACTGGTAGAGGCTGAGGGGTGCAGGAAGAACCTTGCAGCCAGGTCTGCTTTGATATGTTAATGCCACTTCAGTTAGCAATTTGACCTAACAGTGGATGAATTGAAGCAAGGTGGGAAAAACTCTGCTGTGGGCCCCAATGCCATAAGACAACATTATTAGCCTTTTGGTGAGTGAGAATTAATAGTTGGTTTGTACATTTTGAGGGATTTACCCAATGGTCAGAAGGATGTTAGCTTGCCAATAAATGAAGACAAAGCCCTATTAAAAAGATTAAATATAGCCCAAGATAATTTGCTCTATCCTCTCTTCCTCATTTAAGTTTTTATAAGCCTATTATCCTTTTTAAACACAGCTTCTTTCTAGTGTAATGTAAATGTTATGACTGACTCCACAGCACAGCTACCCAAGGACATCCTGCTGCCACACAATTCCCCCTAAGGCCTCCTAAAATACACTTAGCTTCTCCAAAATCCTTATCCTCAACTTTAGGTTGACCAGAGTTTGCAGAAGTTAGAGCTATGAAACTTGGTGTGCCCCACCAGAAGCCAGCAAAGAAAAGTGGCAAGGGATATGCTATGCTTTGCACAGGGTCTGTTTCCGCAGATAAGGCCAGATTCTCAAAAGACTGGGAACACAGAGCCCGGTAGTGGTGGGGCATGCTCTTAATCCCAGCATGGAGATTGCAGAGGCAGGTGGATCTCTATGAATTCTAGGCCAGTATGGTCTATCTACAAAGCCAGTTCCAGGACAGCCAGAGTTGTTACTCAGAGAAAACCTGTCTTGAAAAAAACTAAGGGAGGGAGGGGGGCATTGAACCAGAGTCCTCAAAGTTCCACAAAAGAAAACAAGGTCTCAATCCTTATACAACTTAATATTCTATGGAATTTTGCACATGCTTACAAAACATAATAGGACAGCATGTCTCTCCCAAATTACCAATCTCATAGGAATGAATCCCAGTGAGAATGACTTGGAAGGTTTGCAGTCAGAGCATCAAAAGAATTATTATAACCATATTAATATAACTAAAAGACAAAAAGAGAGGAATGAAATAAGGAACTCAATCTAAGATATGAATATTCAATATAATGAGATAGAATTGCATTAAATGATAAGATGAAATAATATTTGAGTTGAAAAAAATCTCAGTGGAAAGATTACCCAATAGAATAAACCATAGAAAAATAACATATTTAAATACATTTATATAAATTAAACATTTTAGTTTTCTTACCAACAAGGACTTAACTTTGGTGACTGGTCAGGCTTTCCAGAAAGCTGACAGTGTTGATGACAGCAAGTTGTGCAAAGACTTTGATGACCTCACAAATTTAAAGAGTTATTACAAGCCACTGCATTTTCTTTCCTTTTTAAAAAAGACTTTTTTGTATTAATTTAATTCCTAGAAATAAGAGGACTCAGATAACAAGTAGGTCATGATCTATATTATTATTAAGAAACATTAACATGATATTACCATCTCATAAAATAATTAGGATGATCACGTATCACCATGTTAACTAGGAACAATGAATACTAGTAATTAACACATAGGCATAGAGTAATTGAATCAAAGGTAATTAATTGCTACCTCTGCTATTATGGCTTTTGTGCTTTCACATCAGGTCTTGGAAAAGTACAAATGAAATGACCTCTCTTAAAGATTCTGAATAGTTTAGATTGATGAAATACAGATTCATTTATTGGATAAATATACTATCCTATTATATGGTAAACATGTTTACAGATGCTGGGAATTCTCTGCAACTGTCAGTCTCTGTGCATTTAATGAGCTGTGTCATTATTGGTAATGTCATGGAAAATTATAATTACTTACATAAGAAACATCACTGTATGCATGGTAGCTAGAGTTAGAATCTAGAATCCAGGTAGTTGAGGGTAGGAAATCTACTTGTTTATTCAGTTTATAAAACAAACTGAGTATACATTTTAAGAGTATACATACTATATAACAATGGATTTGCATTAGAAAGTTAGATACCTTTTTTGTGTTCTGATATTGAAATGTATAAAGATGATGTTTCTTTCATTTTATCTTTAGTTTTGATTTTGAGACAGAATTTTATATAGCCCTTTCTGATCTTGAATTCACTATTCAATTGAGGCTGGCAGTGTTAAAATCATAAATACATTCTGTGTACACATACACATTAATGTATATTTGTATAAGTGATGGAATATACAGATTATATAGAGAATTATGTTGCCATCACATATTCCAAAAGTTAGATACAATGTTTTACTACTTGAATTATCATTCAGTCAAATATACTAATACCTTAGACGAGTCTACTGCTAGAGAAAATTCATGTCTTGATATTTAATGTGGAAGATTCACGTTTTATAATTTTTACACATTTCTGATTTTACATTGAATATTTAAACTTCAGTTGGGCCTGGTGCTGTGTGCCTCCAATATCAGCCTTCAGGAGGCTAGTGAAGACTTTGCAAACATCATGGACTACACAATGAGTACCAGTCACAAACTTAAAACAAGGTGCCCAAACTGTGGGGAGTATATGTTCTCAATACATCTGTTAGAACTCTTTGGGAAATGTACGCTGCTTTATATAGTTATGCGAAGTGAATCAGGAAAGTTTTTGTGGAGATCACACTGAATAATGGAAAGAGAAAAAAGTAAGAATATATTTTTCTTAACTGAGAGGCTAAAACGTAGTCTTTTTTAAAGCCACAAATAGGAAGAATTCAGATCTTAGGATGCAAGAAATTTTGTAGGATTGGTCAATATAATCCCCTTACACGCTGCAAAGCTGTTCAATGATAAAAATGTATTGTATGTCATTGAACACTACAAAATTCTATATTATCTATGTAACTTGGTAACTACAATATAATGAGAGAAATAAATCTCTCTAGTTCTTAAAAAGAAGTCATTGCTGAAGTCTCAGCTCCTATAACATGAACTTTAATGCTAAAATAAATGCACCTTTTTTTTCTACCAAGAACATGTGTGGAAGGGAGGCTTCTGCAAAGTGTGTGTGCATGTGTACACTTATGATCTCTGTACAAGTGTGTGTGGCATATGTAGAGACATCACAATACAAAAACACATTCATTTTCATACCCAATATTACAATTTTTTTTATATTCACTGCTGGAAAGGCTCAAGAAAAGCTTATAGAGAAAAATGTATGCCTTCATAGAGAGAAGTATCTTTGTGAATCAATGGAAATTACTAAAGATTTGCATATAATTAACTTTTCCCCTTTAACGTGAAAATTACTGATATTGGAGCACCCACAAAATATGGAAAATATGCCAGATACGTGTTGGAACTGAAGAATTCTGGCTGCAAGTTTAAGGATAAAATTCTACAAAATACCATCTTAATTAATTTCTTAAAATTTGTTTCAATTTACTGTCTTATCATCAACATCTATTTTTAGGTTATATTCCCAGTTTAAAAGTCAACAGACTTAGGAGATATCTAGGTTTTTAAATTTTGGTACTCCACTGGACACACAAAAGAAAGTAGTTGAGGAAAACAGTGTTCTGTGTCTACCACTCAGGCTGTTGAAGATAATTGCTGAAGCATTGGCTTTATTGTAACTTATCTATAAATGATTCATGAATCCTAAACCTCAATTCTTCAAATTAGCAAACTAAAAAAAATTCTATTATCTCATCTTTTTTGAATTCTTGATAGATTCAGACAAACAAGAAACCAAAATCTTTCAATCCTTCTGTACATCTGTCCCCTTCCTGTACCTTTGTGAGTCCTGATTGTAACTGATGAAATGTTTTGCTGCCTTAGTTGCTTCAAAGTCAATAGGAAAACAGAGATTTTGGAAGACATGGAGTGTACACATATAATTTCACTAAACACTAAAGAGTCACATGAATTCTATGACAGAAGCCTCTGACATAAAATACGTTGATTCTTTTAAATGGATATACACAATTTAGAAGAAATAATGGTACACAGCTTGTTAGAAACACATTTGTTGAAACCAATCCCTATATCTCAACAGGGATGTTCTGTTGTTTGTAATAGTATACATGGAAAACCAGAAAGCTAATAAAAACTGAAGACTGGCTTTGGCAGTCTTAGAGCAGTATTAACAAGAATCTGAACTATAGCTCCTTCCTAAATATTTCATATTTGCCATGAAGTTGAAAAGGGAATATCTAAGTAGTTACCCTTGAGGCTAACAATTCTTGTTACGAAGTAAAAGTTCATTTTAAGTACTTTCTTTTTGTGGAGTCAGAGAGATGGCCTAGTGGTTAAGAGTACTTGTTCTTGCAAAAGACTTGAGTTCAGTTCCCAGCACATACATCTGTGCACTTGTAGATGGCTGGAGGACACATTTGCAATTGAAACATCTCTACAAATAGAAAATGGTCATCTCTAATTCTTGTGTAATTATACATAAATGCAAATTTTTGTTCTTCCTTTTAGGGTATAGACGTCCAGAAGTTTGAAAGTTCTACGAAGTCAGAGAACATATGAATTATCCATAATTCATCTGAGAAATCCATAATTACCATTTTTGTACATTTTTATTTTGATCAGTTAAGCACATTTTATATCAGAGTATTTTTTGTGTTTGTTTATCATAACTTGAAATTTAAATGAATACATGTGTTAAATATATGAAATGAGTAATTTGATAAAGCCATAGACTCCTTTGGAGTAGAGTTAAAATAACTTGCAAAATCTATGAAATATTTAACATAAAATGATTTAATTATGTTTTGCTTTCACAAAATTATTTCCCTGTGAATATATAAATTTGCTTTTAAAAGATCTATATAAATTTTGTTATCAAAGAAAATTGAAGCGCTACAAAACCTACATACAATTATGCAAATTTTAATATATACATGATTATCTATGAAAATTAAATATTTGATGTGTAACAAGCTCTTCTACAAAAAAAAGTTTGAGTCTTATCAGTTGTGTTCTATAATTTCTACTTCAACCACCAAGACAATAATCCAACTTTTTTAATTCTTAAATCTTCATTGATGAAACTGCTGTGTTGGTGCCTTGCCTACGAGAGATATTTTTTGAAATAAATCATATTTTTAAGCTTGTCTATGATTCTTGCGCAATCAAACTCAAGTTATGATTAATAATATTAGATTTAGATTTTCTAGAATTCTGGGTTTTGTATTTAAATTTGTCTCAAAGGTTCTCCTTTTTATCCCAAAGACATTTGCACCAGTATTATTTCCAAATGAATCCCTCTTCTGCTGTTATTGGACTCATTCCATAGTTTTTCTGTCATCTTTCGGATTAGTACTCTATAATAGGTTAACCTCTTCCATTACTGTCTTGCATGGAGAATTTTTTGGTATCTTTGTTTTAGTAGCTTTCATGTCTGTCTACAGTAACTCCTAACAAGACTTGTTATCACTGACTCAATGCTAAGTGTACCTGGAAGACACATAGTGACTAGTTTATGTTTTCTTTTCCTTCTTGTTCAAGTTTTTTAACGTAAAGTCATTCAAAAAATAAAAATGGAAAAATTATAATAAGGATGCTTAAATTCAAACACAATAAAACTTGTTCTAAGTCTTTTTTAGTACTGTTTTCTTTTTCTGCACCCTTTTATTGAAACTAAATTCTTTTCTTATGCAATGTATCCTGACTACAGTTTCCCTTCTATCCACTCCTCCCAGTTCCTCCACAACTTTCCTTCCCATTAGGATCCATTCCCTAGGGTAGGTCAGATCGGGCTATTTCTTGACTATTGCCAGCAGTCTATTGTGGGGGCATCTTTGTGGATTTCTGTGGGCCTCTCCAGCACTTTGCTCCTTCCTATTCTCATGTGGTCTTCATTTATCATGAACATTCCTTGTGTTCCCTCTCTGTTCTTGATCCAGTTGGGATCTCCCGCTCCCCCAAGTTCTCTTTCCCTCGCCCCTCACCCATTACCCCCACTCACGTCCAGACTGTTCATGTAGATCTCATCCATTTCTCCGTCATTGGGCGATCCCCATGTCTTTCTTGAGGTCCTGTTTTCCAGGTAGCCTCCCTGGTGTTGTGAGT
>CABHPR010105833.1:0-21520 GCA_902168415.1 Peromyscus melanophrys
GGAATCAACATATGAAAGAGAACCAAGTCCAGAGAGACAACACCGGATCCTGAGCTCAGCCTGTGACCGTCAAAACCAGGCTGCGCACGCTTGAGTCACGTGCCCTTATAAAAATCACATTTTTGCTGGTGTCTGTTTGGGGCAGGCTTATTGCTGCGTGGAACTGGAAGGACATAATGCCCCTTCAGCGACCCCGGGGCCACTCTCAAACAGTAGATTACTATGGGAGGATGTCTAAAGCAGTGCCTGGCACAAAATGACGTAGTTCACAAACAAAGCAAAACAGTTGGGCAGGGGTGAGGCTCAGTAGTGGAGGGCAAGATGGGTTTCTGCACCACAGGAAAGAAAGAGAATGGGGGAGGAAGAAAAGAAAATTAAAGAGAAAACAATGGACAGGCTGTTGCTCGCGATGAAAACAATGACCATGATGTGTCCAAGGGTCTGTTAATGACCATTTTTTAATGAAATCATGTAAATTTTACAGACTTGATCCCTGCTGGGATGCTGGCAATCAGGCAATCAGGGCACAGGCTTGCCCTGGGAGATCCAGCGGTATCCTCTAAAGTTACCGCCTCCATACATATTGGAATGTCCCCATAGTCGCCATTTCTGGGTTACTCAAAAGAGGATTTGTGCTCTGGTTTCTTCACCATGGCCAGAGGTTTGGAGGCCAGGATAAGGGAGTCATAGGGAAGGGCTTACCAGGCAGGCCTGGACTGCATGCCAAGCATGGAGGTGGAGGTGGGTGTGGGGTGGTGGTAAGAGGAATGGAGGAAGCCAGGCTTTAGGAGGGAAGAGCATCCTTTGTCTCTCTGGATTATCAAGTGGGGCCTGAGTCTGAGCTTCTTCCCTAAGAAGGGTTGCAAAGAATAGCTCTGAATGGCCATGGCTTAACACACTTGGGCTTTCCATCTCAGATCCTCTGCTGGGTAGAACCATGCCTATGTCAGAGGTTATAATAGCCTTCTCCTGGGAACCCTGAAGGTCAGCACATAGGGACCCATCACTAAATAAGCAATGGAGGTTTCCTTCTACCCCCTGTACTCAGTTCCTGCCAAGGGCAGAGGGCAGAGCATGGACAGGCCTGCAGAAGGATCCTGGGAAGAGCTTCTGCTGAGGGAAAGCCATTAGAGACCAGGTTTCAGCTGCCTGCTGGCAGCATTTATGACTAAGGGTAGGTAATTGCCTAACCCATCGGCGCTTCAACTTTGTCGGCTGCATAATATTTTCATCAGTTTGGTGGGATGATTGTACTTAGATCTCATGTCGACCACTTCCTATGAGAATAAGCCACAAGTCAGCTTCACCATCTGTAAATGGGGACAAGATGCCCCCCTTCAAGAGTTGTGGTGAGGGTTAGTGAAATGATGGCTGGGAGGATTTGCCAACTCCGTGATGTGTGTACACCCAGTCTTGTGAGACCGAGCTCATTTTGTTTCAGTAGTTGGGAGAGATTTGGACATGAATCTGAGTTTATCCACAGGACACCTTGAAGGCACAAAAGAAAAAGGAGGTAGATCCTCTGTACCCATCAAGTCCCTTTTAATATTCTACTTTTACCATCTTGAAGTTCTCCAAAGCTTTTGAATAAGGGGTCCCTGAGAATGATGCCTTGGGTTCTTGTCCTCTAAACAGGTGATGATGTACAGAAAGAACAGACATAGCCGGGTTGTGAAATGAGTTTGTTGTCGTGGTGTGTCTGACGCCAAATCTCATGACTTTGAGATCCACAGGAATGGATTCAAAATAGTGGGGCTTAAGAACCCAGCCATCAACCTTTCCAGGACCCGGGAAGTCTCAAAGTGGTGGGGAGATGTCTCAGGGACCTTTGTTCTATTCTGGGTGTGTAGGCTTTCACTTACGCTGTCTCCTCATAGGCGGAAGTCTGCTGGATAAACTCATTCAACTTCAGGAGAAGGATGATTCTGTGTAACTCAGGCTGACAGCCCTTGCTGGAAAGACAGACAGACTCTCTTCTTGTTCCTTTGTTTTAGCTTTACTGTACGGAAAGCACAAGGCAAAGAGGTGAGTGGGAAGTGGATAGGATCTGGAGTCCGGAAATAAGAGTCCCAAGGCCAGCTCTGCTATTTACTACACAGGTAGTGTAATGAGTCCTTTGAACTCTGGAGTGGTTTTTTTTTTTTTTTTTTTTTTTTTTTTTAACCTAGAAAAGGAGATTATGCAAACACAAACAATTCCCAGGAATGTGGTAGGATCAGATGAGCAGATGTACCTGACAGCATGTAAAGAGCTCTAGAAACTTCAGTACTGTTTGTCACTATTATGGTTGGCAGGTACATGTGCAAGGACATGGTCTTTCCAGAGAGGACACACAGGTCATGCAGAGACTTCGGCTCAGGGAAGCCACTTCAGGCAGACTCAAGGTAGAGTTGGCTCGGGTGTGACCGAAGTTGAGAAACATGTGGGAAGGTTTGGGAGGCAGTCAGGGGCTTGTTGCTCAAGGTGTCCCTGCCGTGAGAGAGGCACAACCACCAATCATAACAACCAACCCCCCTAGGATGGAGCAGGGCAGAAAGGGCCCAACGCTGACAAGGGTTTCCAGTGACAACAAAAGCATTTTAGGTACAAGTGCCATCTCCACTAACTGGTAAGGATTTGGGTACCCTCATGTTAGAGTGGGATAAGGTTGGATTTGAGAAGCAAAGAACTGAAGACAAGCCCCAGAGAAAGGCATTGTTCAGACCTCAGAGGCAGTGTTCTTATTTGGTTTGTTTTTAAAACTAGAAATTAAAAAACAAAACAAAACAAAACAAAACCCAAAAATCAGATTCACTTCTAAGGCCCCAGGATTAGAATAACTCAGTGCTTTGAGTCTCTGGCTCACAACAGGCTGGGGACTCACCAGAGCAGAAGTCCGTGGAGCTGAAAAGGGAGCGCAGGGTGAGGCCAGGGTGGGTCCCAGCCTGCACAGCAGAGGGTGGGTTCTTCAGGAGCCTGAAACCTTGTGTGGGTAGCAGCACCGTAGTTGGGAGTAGGTGCCAAGAACAACTGGGGAAGGAGAGCAGGTGGGTACGGCCCATCACCATGAGAGGTGAGCCCACACAGGTGAGGCTTAAGGTGCAAGAGCCAGGTTCGGTGGCAGACCCCAGAAGGAAAAGCTGTCAGCCAAGTTTCTCAAACCACGGTCCATAGGTTCTTCTGTGTCTATAGACGGATCCTGGGAGTCCATAGATGATGGTCCATGAGGATAGTCAACCTTAGGCTTGACATGGTGATGGTGACCTAAAAAGAGTTTGTCGAGGCATATTCTAGGTTATCTGAGTCAGTGACCTTCTTTTGAGCAGTCACCCACAGGAGCACTCCATCCCACACCGTGACCTCGTTTCCATATACTGCTGTGCACACAAGACTGAAGTGATGCCAGCCTAGACCGGGGCAGCTGGACCAGGTGTGAAAATACCGAAATAGTCCTGGGTAATTGTTAAATGACTGAGTTAGCTAGCTGCCACCACATCACCCTCCTCCAGACGAAGTCCTGGTGCTTCCTCTGGGATTTCCCTCAACCACTCAAAGAGCAAGTTAAGTCGAGAAGGGAGGCATTCATTTCCTGTGGTACTGTAACAAATGACTGCAAACTTGGTGGTCTGAAACAGCAGAAATATATGCTTTCAGCTCCAGAGTCTGAAGAGTCTATAGCCTTGTCAGCTAGTCAGGCCATGCTTCTGCGTGGGTCAGATTTCCTTTGCCTTTCTTTGATAAGAATGCCCGTAGAACTGGGGAGATGACCTAGTAAGTAAAGTTCTTGCCCTGTGAATGTGAGGACCAGGACTGGGGTCCTACATACCATCCAGGTGCTCATGGTGGCCTACATATAGTCCCAGCGTGCAAGAGGCAGAGCCAGGGAACCCTTGGGTGCTCTGGGTGGTTAGACTAGCTGAAATAGTGAGCGAATGACCATGCCTCAGTGTATTCAGTGGGAGGCAATTAAAGAAGACAGCTGATGTCAACAGCAGTGCATACATGCACATGTATACCACACATACACCTCAGATAGTATACCCCATCCCCTGTAGTCCAGTATAACCTAATATCCATCTCTTATTGCTCATTAATCACATGTGCAAAGACCCTTTTTTCCTTATAGAATAACACTGAAATGGCCTAATAACCAAAACCTGGTATCTTTAGAAGCCATTATTCAGCCTATCAGACTGCTTGTCTCTGGTCTTGCCCCAAAGCTGATACCAGCTTCTATTTGGATCAGTCACACCTGCATATTTTGGTGTACTCACACATGTGCACACATATGTCAACTCCACTGGATTTAGAGTCACCTAGGAGACTGGTGAGGCCCACTTCTGAATGTTTCTACAAGGATGATTTCAGGGAGAATTAGCTGAGGGGGATGATCTCCCTTGAATGTGGGTGTCATCATCCTAGGTAGCGAGACAGGGTAAAAAGATGGAAAAATGGGGGGGCAGCAAAGTGCCAGCATCCTTCCCTCTCAGTTTCATAGCCACCAAGAAGCAAAGCTTCCACCACACACTTCGGCAGCCGTGATGCTCTGCCCCAGTGCATGGGGTCAGATGACCATGGACTCAAGTCTCTGAAGCCATGAGCCAAAGTGAACTTTTCCTTCCGGAAAGTTGTTCCTGTCAGGTGTTGGTCACAGAGTTATAAAGTGATTAGCATAGCATGGCACATTCCTGAATCAATACTTACTCTGATACCATGTGAGACTTAACATTGTCCTCTGTACCATTCTGTTACGAAGTGCTTGTTACAGCCCACTAAGGTGACTTCATAGTCCACTACTGGGATGTGACCCAGTTTGTCTGCTGGCCTGACAGTGCCATGACCTCCCAATGTCTGTGCTTCTTTCGGTCTTTATCATGTTGACACTCAATCTAAATTACTTGAGACGGCAAGAAACAAGCCGGAGGACTTCACAGGCAAGCGAACGCTTATGGTAAGCCAATGTCGAATGAGTGACTTCTCCAGACCTTCTATTTGGGTGACATAAAGAGGCAGGAGAATTGAGAGTCTACACAAGACACAGGCAGTGGCATAACCACCGATGGATTCAGCTCTGTGTGGCCCTAATCACAGTCGTGTCCCATGCAGATTCAGTGTTCGCAAGACAAGTGGCCCTGTCTGCCGCATCAAGTGAACGGGGTTTTGTCACGTTGGTTACACCTCCATTACAAGTTTGCTTGGTTTCACAAATTTTACCCTCAGGAGTTTTGAACAGTTCCTCTGACACATGCTAATTTTCAGGCGATGAGATAAAGCAAACAAACAAACAAACAAAACACTTGACTTTGACCGGGCCAGGGTGATGACGAGGGAGAATACAGGTGTTTGGCTGTTGTTGTTTTTCTTGTTCTTGGAATGGAAGAAGGAGCATGACACTTAGGCTTAAGAAACACTGCTGTCTTTGGAGGAGTGCAATAGAATGGACACATGTGACAATCCAGGGAACAGCTGAGAAAGTGCAGGGATGGTGGCAGGACTCACCATGCTGCTGTTCTGGCCGAGGACTTGAGAAGGACTGAAGATGGGTGGCAGGGATGCCAAGGGGTTAGCCCTATGTGTCCAGAGCTGTCTCCACAAGAGGATAGCAAACTCAAGGGTACATACTTGGAGTCAAGTAGGAGAAGCCCAAGGTGGGGCTGGGTCCTAACTCCTCCCAGAGGAAGACTTAACCCTCCTCTGGATAAATGAAAGCTGAAAGTCACAGGACCCTGTGCCTCACAGTGAGGCACAAGAGAGTACAGGCGAGTATATTTAGGTCTACGCAAAACACAGACCTTCTCTGATTCTTTAAACAAATCCCTCTGCTTTTGATGTGAAAGAAAACCAGAAACCTTCAAAGGTTCCTGTTCTGGTTTCATTTCTGTGGCTGTGATGAAAAAAAAAATCTCTGACCCAAAGCAACTTAGGTGAAGAAGAGATAGAGTCACCGAGGAAGAGGGACCCTCAACTGTGGGAATGATCTTAATTGATGATTGCTATACAAGGAGGGCCCAGCCCACTGCGAGCGGTGCCATCCCTAGGCAGACAGGCCTGGGCTGGAGAAGGGGAGCAAACCAGAGCAAGCAAGCCTGTAAGCGGTGTTCCTCTGTGGGCTCTGCTTCAGTTCCTGTCTCAGGGTTCCTGCCTCGAGCTCCTGCCCTGGCTTCCTTTAGTGATGGGTTGACCTAGAACTTTCTTCCCTAAGTTGCTTTTGTCAACTTTACTATTATTATTTTTTAAATCACAGTGACAGATGGGCAAGCTCCCTATGAAACACTTTAGTGTACCTTTGGGTTACATATACTCCAATTCACTACAGGGTAAAGTAGGAAGATGAGCAGAATAGGGATCAGGACACCTACTTGAGTTGCCAAATTCAGCACTCACTCATTTTTGACTCCCTTATGTTCTCTGAGCCTGCATTTGTGTCCTTTTTTGTAAAGTAGGAACGCACGCCTGCACCGACTCAATGATATGAGGATGAATGGAGACAACGTCGATGAACGAACATTCTGTCGATAAGTTGTAGAATATAGAGCATCTTAGAGATCTCCACGTGCTGGGCTGAAGCAGACTGAAGTCGAGGAGACCGCCTGAGCTGCTTAACCGCTTCCGTTGGGCCTGTGTTTTAGGGTCTTTGTAATGATGCCATGGTTTCATTCCTGCAAAGCCATTGCCTGGCACACTCTCAGTGCTCGATAAATGTCAGCAGCTGTTAGCTCGCAAATTTTCTGATAGTGAAGTTGATTTTGTGTGTGTGTGTGTGTGTGTGTGTGTGTGTGTGTGTGTGTGTGTGTTAGATGCTTTCTTTATTGTATTCATGCAATGGTTTTGAAGTTGGCAAACTTCATCACCTCTAGGCTGTCAATGCAAACTCCACATCCCTCTGGGAGTCCTTCCACGTTTGGTGCTAAAACAGGACAAGCAGAGGTATGTTCCAGAGCCAAATTGCACCACGCACCTGCCACCAGCTTCCTAAGACTGGACTGACATCAGTGGGAGCCTCACCTGCGTGAGAAGCGACCAGTCTTTTGTACTGACCTGGACGTTGCTGTCATCTGGAAGGCACTGGGGGCCCCAGGCCACGCCACCCCTGGTGGAGATCCTGGCAGAGCACACGAGTCAAACAGGATCAGGCGGGGCTTGGCTTGGCCCAGAGGAACCATAGGCACTGGCTCAAGAAAGGTGGGAACAGGGAGTGCCTCCCATGACTCAACAGTGGGCAGGCTTCCCTCTGAACGGGGGCCAAAGATGCTTCCTGGGCACCTGGGTAAGAGGCAAAGAGTCCATGGGGTGGCAGAAGGGCCAGGTGCTGGAGGGTTACTCCAGCTTCTCTTTCACCTCTGAGCCTTTACACGTGTGGTTTCCTCTGCTTGACGTAGCTGATGGTCTCCCTGATGGGCACATCTTCCGTCTGGGCTCATTCTTCAAGGCCTAATTTAAGTCTGTGAGGAACTTTCCCAGGTACTTTCAAGTAGACAAAGTTCCTTTCCATAGCACCCACACTGAAATATATGAATCTATATGTATCGTCTATGGAACACAGACATTTATACTCCATCTTAAATACCTTTTCCCAGTGTACACAATTTCTGCCTGAAGCATAAGCCAGACATGCCATTTTAGTCGTCCAGCTGACCCTGTGAAGCACTAGGTGTAGGACACAGGTCCTTCCTGTACGATCTTGCTTTTAGACCCAGCTGAGTGGATCGAGGGTGGGTTGGGGGGACCACTCTAAATGATGGCTGACTTGTGATTTTGAGAGTCTCTCACACTATTTTAAGAAACAGAGTTCTTTTCTCTCAAGATGGCCGGAGTTGACTTCTGTGGTCAGTAACCAAACTCCTCAAATGCAGAACTGCTATTTAGGTGTTTTTGTGAGTGTGAAGCCAAGAAACTTTCCTAAGCTGTCTCAGATAACGTGATAAAGGCCAGATGAAGCCAGCCTCTTATCAGCAATGATTTGGGCTGGATGACTCCTGCCCTAAGCAATAGGGACTAACGTGGAAGGTTAAGTGCTACAGAAAGACCTGCTGCTTGCTGCTCTGTGCTTCTCAAGTCTGTCCCTCCTAGGAATGAGGAATGTATTCTCCCACCCTCGAGGAGTCGGCCCTCAGCCCTCATCTTCGGGGGCTACCTTCAGTCTGTGTGGCCATGCTGAGGTCAGGGTCTCCCCGTTTCATTCACCATCAGGCATGCTCCTCGGGTGCTGCTGGCAGACCAAATGAGACTCAGTATTAGAAGCTGGGGCACACGGAGGCAAGAGTCTGGTTTTCGTGTGCAGAAGCATCTGGTAAGACATCAGACAGTTTCGCTGTAGGGAAATTCTGCTCTGTCCGTTTTATGTCATTTCTGGAGAACTTTACAAGGGAAGAAATGTACCTTCCCAAGGTGTGATTGAGTGAGGCATAGAGCCTGGGGCCTGGGATGGAAACACCACCAAATGTTTGCACTGGAGGAGAGGCCAGCCAGGCTTCTCAGCAGTCCAGAGAGGAGACAGCCCTCCCTTCACCCTGGGGCTGAAGGCAGCTTCTCCAGGAATAAGGAAATAAAATCAACCATGAGCAGCAGCCCTTCGCCTTGCTCCTGGAGTTATTTAGTGCGCCCCAATCCCTATGTATCGACCCTATCAATAAACAGGATGGATGCCCACTGCAGATGCGCCTTCCCTGAAGGTACTGTGGGGAAACGCCTACTCAACACGGAAAGACCAACCAAAGTATGACAAGGACACTAAGTGATTTTAACAGGATTATGTGACCTTTAACCAACCCAGGACATGGCCATGCCTTCTCTGCAAAGGCACAAACGAAGTGTCTAATAAAAAGAAAGCAACCCATAATCCACCATTTCCTTTCTTACCTATAGTCTTTGCAAGATCAATGATAAAACACAAGCTTTTACAAACTGCAACTATACTGAAAAAATGAAGGTTTCTTTCCTCACTAAAATGGTGTTTCATCCAATAACTACTGCAAGCAATGAATTAAGTCACCCAAGCCTCCTGGATTTCCATATTGCTAAGCGTTGCTAGGAGGACTGGGCTGTTTATGTGTGTGACTTCTTCAGCCTTGCCCTCTCTGAATGACACAAAGAGGACAACCTTGCTTTTACTATTGGAGCCATTTTTTAGAGAGGGGGACAGACGGAGAAAGGCAGGCAGAAAGAGAGTCATCTTATGCGTTTCAGCATGGGACGTTGTGAGAGAGTAGGCTGAAATGAATTTGCCCTTCATAATGGAGGAAACTCACAGGTACAAATGCTCTTATCACATATGAAGCATCTACACATGCTCTCTTGCTAAATCTAACATCCCGAACATCTGGCTTTTAAGGATTGCTTATTATCACAGGTTACATACTGTTCCTCTAACTCAAATGTATCACTTATTACCACAGGTCGCACACTAGAGATATGATGATAGGAAAAGTGAAAATGGGTACTCAAAGGTACACATGAAATTTTCATTACACCCTTCTGGGGTAGGTAACTACGATCTCTCCATCATGCACAGGGTGGAGTCCAGCCTGGACTTTGACTCAGTCTATCTTGCAAACCGAGTGGTGTAAGCTCCATAGATATTCTTATATTCAAGTCACCCAAAGAAGGAGCTCACACTGAGGGACAGGAGGACTGGTCTCAGCTGCAAATCTGGTGTTGCAGGGATCGGCAGGAGGTGGTATTTGCTAGTCACATCCTTGAGTTCACACATGGGGATTCATGTCTGCATCTTAAGTGGTAAGGAGTGTAAAAACAACAGCAGCAAAGACAGACAAACCATCGGAGGTCGTTCTAAAACTCATGTGTGCCCATGGTCACAAGCAGCGGATTTCATTCCCACCTCTTTTCAATGCAGATGAGAGGGTCCTCTGCCTAGCACCTGCCCACCCCTTTCTCTTTTTCTAACTAGCCCCAACTTGAACAGTTACCCTTCTTCCAGGGACAGAAGGAAGCATACACTAGGCATCTGCCCCATCCTAGCCTGAAGATAGACTTACTGGCTACAAAGTAGCCTCACACCCTTTGCCACTGGCAGGATCTAGGTGAGCCCTGGGGGAAGGGGACTACGCCATCCTCTCCCAGAAGCAGTCTATCCAGAAGCAGCCTTTGCTCTCTGGATCCCATCAACTGTGGCCTGTTCTGGATGTGCTCACACAGTTACCAAATTAGAGTGAGGCACTGAGCAGAGGAAGCCAAGAGAATCAGAGGAAAACAGGGGGAAGCCCTGGAACTCATCCACCTGGAAGGTGCTTTGGCAGACACTGTCCCTCCCCCCAAGCTTTTCTCCCCATCTGCCATATATTTGAGTCCTTTTATAGCTGGGCACCTGGCCATCTAGAGTGAAGAGATCTCTTTGAAGTTTGGTGGTCCATGTAACTAAGCTCCGGCTGGTGAAATACAAACAAAAATATCATGTGACAGCGTCTAGGAGCCTTCTCTATAAGACAATTCAAGGACATCATCTGTACCCTTTCTTCTTTCTAATGCTAGAAGCATGAAGGCGAGGGCTGGATCTCTAACCACTATCTTAGCCCACAGCGGCCATTTCCTGTTGCTTTAGGAAAGGGCAGAATAGGAGCTGGAAGGAGCCTGGGAGGTGAAAGGGTCTTCATATTTCACTGAGTACCGTTATTACAGAAACCCCAAACTTTGTCTCTAGCCTTGCGTGTGTGGCAGAGAAACAGATCACGGTTAAGTAACCTGTTTGTTACTTTCATCATTCCTGTGACGTGATGCCTGACAGAAACAGCTTGAGGAAAGAGGTTTACTTTTGCTCATGCTTTCTGAGGAGACAGTCCATCCCCGTGGGGACGGCTTGGAGGAGTAGCTGTGTGGCAGCAGGAGGGTATAGTCTAGGTTTGGTTATAAGACGTGGACCAGGAAACAGACAGAGCAGCCCGAAATCAGAAGTGGCTGAAACCTTCAAAGGTCTGACGATGGTGGGTTACCTCTGCCATCTAAAGCCCATATCCCTAAGGTTTCACAGCCTCCCAGAACAGCACCAAGAGCTAGGGCTAAGAGTTCAAACATATGAGTCTGTGGGGGATGTTTCAGACTCAAGCCGTAAGAGAGTCCGTTAGTTTGGGTGTGTTTCTTGCATCCTGTCTCAATCATATGTTTTCTTATCTTCTGCTCTATCACCTGCCAGATAATAAATCATCTCATTGATTGGATTTTCTATTCACTAGCAGCCAAAATCATACTAACTAATACATGGAATGAAGCAGTCTCCTCCACTGGGGTTTGAAATCCATGTAATAGTTTGATCTATCAAACATGGCCACACCAGGATAGATATGATTTGAGCAAAGTTACCCAATAGAAGACAGCATTCCCCAATGGCAGTTAGCAGATGTCTGGATGAAAAACTAAGGAAGAAGGGTTGGGTATATAATTGTATGGTAGAACATTTGCCTAGCATGCCCAAGGCCCTAGATGCAACCCGCCAGCATTAAAATAATAACAACAAAACCAACACAAATACCCCAACCCCCTGAAACTACCCAAAAAACAAAGTGCAAATCACATAGTAATCAGTGTGGCCACCAAGCAGATTGTGTGGGAGTTAATGCCAGGCACCCCCGAGTCTTCTAAAATATTCAAGAAATGTATTCCATTGACTAGATGGGATAAGAATGAGTGGAATATGCTTTATCACCATTAAATTCAATTGTTTTCAAGAAGCAGTTGATGAGATTAAGGCTGAATTCCACACCAATGAGGAAATCAGCTCAGAAAGGCCATACAGCATGCACAAGTTCACATAACAAGTTTCACAATTTGAATCAACACCAAATCCCAATAAACGGATATTTCAGTGTCGTTTTGTTTTCTTAGTGAATGTTCCTGCCTTCCTCTAAACAAATACATCTTTGCTTTTTTGCCAAGAATGTTTTCTAGCAGTGGATGAGATTAAGTCATCTTTACAGTAAACACCCACTTACCCAAGATAACCTATTCGGAATGTTGGTACTCAGAAGTTTCCTTCTAAACATAAGTTCTCTGATTCTATAATCCAATCCTTCACTTTTATGGCAAATTTAAAACTTTATTTTTGAAGCTTAATCCACATATAAATTCAGCACAAATAAAAATACATGAAGTTTAAGTTAATTCAGTCTTGGAATGATCTAACTAATTCTTATTGCTAGATTATTCAGTCTTAAAAAAAATAATCTTCCCAGTTTGAACCAGTTGGCCTCATCTTTGGAGCACAAGTAAATCAGGAAACCTGGCAGAGAAAATGCACACATTTTTCCAAGGATGGGTCAGAAAATGTGTGACTTTCCCCCCCTCGAGCTATTGGCTCACTCACTGCAAAGAGAAAATCCTCTGGAGACTCCAAAAGCACCACTGAATAACATCCTAGGCTTGAGTGTTTATCCAAACTCTGGCAAAGCCAGGCCAGAAAGCGACTCTTCTAAGTGAGGTTGCCAGCATTTGCTGTCTTCATAGGATTGGACTGTCTCAAGAAGAGTGTATTTATGACTGGGACCAGCTGGGTCTAACTGGGGTTTGCTGGGAAAGTGGAAAGCAAGCAAACAAGAGGGAAGAGTGTACACTGTTTGGAGCTGCAGGAGAGACAATGCTCATATCAGCTGCTGAAAACAAAGTTGACTTGTCCCTCCCTTTAATTTCCTGGAAACAAGTCCCAAGAGGTTTATCCCTTCTGCTTTTGGTAGGGCTTCAGAGATGAGACCTGTAAGGCTGCACTCATGCTATCACTGCTGTTGGCTCCCAAACAAACCTATGCAGTAGCTTAGGGCCATGGTATGCTATGTATCTGTCTCAGCCATTGCTAAACGGCTGTGTGTCAACTAGCTGGAGGAAACCACGAAGCAACCTACAGTAAATAATAGTTGGATTATGAATCATTTTCCCCTAAGCCACATAGGGCTATCCTCAGTCATTTCAAAGAAGTGGACAATAAACCTATTTGGAGAAAAGGATTCTGAAGAGCCACTAAAGAATGTTAACCTAAGTCTGTGGTAACAAAGCGCCCATCTCATCCAACTTCCTTCTTGTGTGTGCTTGTGTGGGACAGGGCAAAGAGTGAAACAGTATTTACTAGGCTCCCTTGCAGCTATAGCCCTGGCTATCACTTCGATTTTACTAAGCAGAATCACTGTTGAAAGATTTGAGGTGGATGGTGAGATGAATGATGTTTATCTCTTCTGTTATTGGTGTGAACCTGGATTCCACTCACTGGGGAGGTTTGTGGAAGGGTTCAAGCCATCCATCTAATAAGTATGGATTGCTGTAGGCACAAGAGCTGGCAAGTCATGGTCTTCCTGATCATGGCACATTCCTGACCCTATCAGTGTTTTTTATGTCCTATTTACTCCATCTTCTTTTTTTAAATTGTATTCATTTATTTTTATGCGTATGAGTGTTCTACCTACTTGTATGTCTATACACTATGTGCATGCCTGGTGCCCTTAGCAGCCAGAAAAGGGTATTGGATCACCTGGGACTAGAATTACAGATGGTTGTGAACCATGTGGTTGCTGGGAATCAAACCTCAATCTTTTGGAAATGCAGCTAGTGCTCTTAACCTTTGAGCCAGCTTTCCAGCCCTTATCCTACCTTTTTGTTGTTGTTTGAGACAAGTTCTCCCTATGTAGACTAGACTGGCCTTGAACTCATAGAGATCCACCTGCCCCTGACTCCTGAGTGCTGGGATTAAAGGTGTGATAGTAAAGTATTTTTTAGAAACAATAGTTATATGGAAGGAACTTGCAAATTCGTCAAGTAGCTTCATAATTATCCAATGTCCCCGTATTGCACTAAAACTCAGCTTTTCTAATAATTATTTGCCATTTCTTAATAATTCTGTACGCCATCAGATGTTTCCTAATACATCTGTCTGCTTTTTTTTTTTTAAATTGGACAATGTCTCATTATGTAGCGATGGTTGGCCTAGAGCTTGCTATGTAGATTAGGCTGGCCTTGAACTTCCTGCGTCTGCTTTGAACTGACTAGGGCACATGCTTACTCTGATTTCTGCACTTAACCCTGAGCCACATACCTCTTTACGGAAGTGCCCACTTCTTCCAGTTTGGGCAGATGGGCGTCGAGTAGAGGGAATGAGGAGTGAGGGTGGAGTAGGAAACTAACCTAGGGGAAAGTTTTACCCTGCAGCCTATTTCTGAACTCAGGACCTGTGAGGGGAGACAGAGGGAAAGCCAGGAAATGGTGCCAAGGTTCAAGCGAGGGAAAAGTTCCACTCACTGTTGAGTAGAGAAACCTAGATGAAGGCAGACTGAGGTCCACAGGAGGGGAGTTGAGTTGAACGGTCCAGAGCTAAAGAAATTCAGAGTGTAGAAGGATGAGCAGATCAGCTCTGGACAAGAAGTTCTTTGGGTTGCTGTAGTCAACTGGTCCTTAAGAATTAGGTCAAAATGGACTCAGACAACTTTAACAGCTGTCTACGTATGTGTCCAGAAAAATCCAGCATTCCTTCCAATACAGCAGACCCCCTTGGAAAGGCCAGGTAGCTCATGTCTCCTTAGGTCCCCTTGGGTCGCAGAGTCACTGCAATACCCATCTTGGCCCTTCCTTCTGTGACCCACTGTCCCAAGGTTTTGCCCTCCCCACCTTTCTCTTCTCAAAGGGCCCATTGAAGACACCATCTAGCTGATGGGACAGAAACAGCATAATGGCTCATTGCAGAAAGCCACAGGATGGATAGGAGTTCTTTTCTTAAAATCTCTTGGCCGTTGTAGCCCTCAAAGAATTCTCTTTGGTCTCTGCTGTGGTCTGCACGGCTCCAGGGATTGACCTAACCAGAGTGGGGAGGGAATGAAGACATCCCATCACATGGACACAGAAACATTGCGAGCGGGTGGGCTAGGCTATTGGATGGGGAAGCCATAGCACCCCGAAAGCTCAGCATGCTTATTACATGCAATTAAACAGAGAAGCAGGGGTATTGTATAGAGCTGAACAAGGAGGAGAAGTTATTGCATAACTAAAAACAAGTAGGGAGAGTTATTAGACACAGCTGAACAAGGAGACAGGTTTGGCTAATCTTGGTAGGATCCATCTCTGTAGAGGAATCGTCTTCAGGTCATGACCTTCAGAGGGGAAAAAACAATGGAGGACATTTTCTGTAGACTTCGTCAACATTCGCACCCAGACCCGAGGAGGTTTTCCACCCCTCTGAGCTTCACCCTGTGGGGAGGGAAGACTTTGTCACTCCCATAAGTCTGAGGTGTTGGTCCTTAAATGGCCATGCTTGTGTCAAATAGTACACACTGACTCGGGACTTTACATTCTCCCTACAGGTCTCTGTACCATTTGTGCTCCTGACTTAATCAACCTTGTAATCAAGACCCTCCTTGGTCTCTGCTGCCAGGCTCATCGCAGTGAATTCCTTTTGGTTTTGGGTTTTGTTTGTTTGTTTGTTTTGGAGAAGTTTACATTTTTTCTTCCTCTTCACCCAGAATAATCTGCCCAGATGGCGCCTTCATTAAGCAAAATGGTCCATTGAGTCCATTTGTCCCCTAGGCCACTCTCTGCCATTATCTCATCAATCAGAGTAGAACACAGGTTTTCATTTGTATAGAAGCATGAGATGTGATACCCAGAGCTCAGATGGAGGGTGACTGTCTGTCAGCTTTCCATCATTGTAACAAAATACCCATGCTAATTCCTTACCTGGGGAAAGATTTATTTGACTCACAGTTTCAGTTCATGGTTGCCTGGCTTACTCTCTTTAGGCCTCTGGAGTGGCAGAATGTCATGGTTGGAAAAAAGCAGCGGGCCTTATGTTGACCCGGAAGGGGAAAGAGATAGAGACGGCAAGCCTGGAGTCCTAACATCCCATTCGAGAGCAGACTCTCAGGGAGCTAACTTCGCTCGTGAGCCTTCTACCACTTCCTGGTAGCATCTTAGGCTGGTGGCCAAGCCTTTTAGCATTGGAGTTGGGGAAATAGTCAAGATCTAAATGACAACAGTGGTTCTCTTTGGATGCCTCTCACTGAGAGGGTTAGAGAGGAGCAGAGGCAGGCAGTGAAGGGCAGATGAAGGAAGACTGTTCTCACCTTCATTCCTCAGAGACTGAACATCAGCAGGCAGCTCACTTTGCCTTTCCACTCAACTTCAGCGTGCCCTGTGCTGGGTTAAGAGTCTTTGCTAGAGCTGGGCTCCCTGAATAACGATCCTTACTCAACTACTCACTAGCTGCACGGCTTGTAGGTGAGTTTGCCTGACTGTGCTTGCTAAGGGCCAGCTCTGGTTATCGTGGCAGAAGCGTCTTTTTAAGGAACCAGCTAGCATCACCACAACAGCTAACTTGATGTCCTTTGGTTGGTCAGAGGAGCCAGGTGAGTGGAGAGGACCTGAACTCGGTGTTTACAAGCCATGTGACACCCCTGTCTCAGCTTCAGTTTTCTCCCCTTGAATGCTTCTCTTGTCTCCTCTTTTTCTACGCTTCCTTCCATGCTTCCCAACTGATTTTACAAACAAAATAATCCTGAAAAAAATTAATGCCAATATAAACGCTCTTATAACAATAATGCTTATAACCTGCCTCTGCCTCCCGAGTGCCGGGATCAAAGGCATGCTTCACAACCACCCTGCTAACCTACAGGTTTAACGAACCAGGCTTGCTTGAGGGCAGAAGATCTATCTGAATTGTCCATCTGTTCTGTTCTCTTCCACTCCAGGACAGAATCTCAGGTGAGGTTGCGCAGCCTTCACCACCCTGTTTAGATAAGAAAAAGCCTCCAGGACCTGTCCAGACACTGAAGAGAACTTTCCAATGCAGTGATCCCACCCTCAAAACTGCAGACTCTCACCTGCTTAACCCTTGCCTGCCCTTCCACAGGCCTATACTAGGTAAATACCTCCACTGGGCAAACAGGCCTAAATAATATCTCCATCCTTCTCCCTCCAGCTCCTCCTCCAGTTACTATTTGCTGATCATGGATCTTGGTGGTCTAGCACAGCGGGCAGCAGGAGGCAGAATAAATACCTATTTGAAGAAGTTGTTATGGGCATTGGCACCCCATGGGATAGTGGACGCACACCGCTAGCTCTTAGCCTCCCATCTCTTTGGAAAGCCATCTTCTAGGCCACCCCAAGACCTGTCTATGCAATTCCTGTCCTTAGCTGGGTGACTGACTCATCCTTCCCTTAGCCAAAGGAAACCTTTCCCTTGGGGTGAGGGAACATCTGTCATTTGCATACCTCCTGGCATTGTTGCTGTTCCCTACCTAGAGTTCCAAGGACAATTCCGCAATGCGCTGGTGAGCTGTTTCCCATTCCCTTCAAGACAGGACCTGGGCAGTGAAAAAGATTCTGCTGATAGAGGTGCTACCAGCGCCTAGATGCTGAAGTCAGTGAGTAATATGAGGAAATGGGCAGGTGGGCCTGGCTGCCATGAGGCCAGTGTGGGTGACCGCAGGTTCATCTTGGTCCTAGAATCAGTGCTGGACCATTTTCAGCTCCTTTCTCAGGCCATTCTGTCTGGAAGGACCTGTAATTGGGACATCATACTAAGTTTCTTCTAAAGATTCTGTAAGTTGCTAATGTTTTTTACTAAATACCTGCATATTTAAAGCGACTGGTAGAGTTCTATCGTTAGTGACTGTGGTGGATTGCATGAAAATGGCCCCCATAGGCTCATAGGGAGGGACACTATTAGGAGGTGTGGCCTTGTTCAGTAGTTGTGACCATGTTGGAGGAAGTATTGAGATTTCAAATGTTCAAGCCAGGCCCAGTGTCTCTGTTCCTGCTTCCTGGGGATCTGGATGTAGAACCCTCAACCCCTTCTCTAGCACCATGCCTGCCTGCATGCAGCCATGTTTCTTGAATGATGACAATGGACGAAACCTCTGAACTGTAAGCCAGCCCCAATGAAATGTTTTCCTTTATACAGTTGCCATGGTCATGGTGTCTCTTTACAGCAATAGAAACCCTAACTAATAACTCTTACCAAGACAAGATTCCCCACCCCTACTAGAAGGCTGTTGGTAAGTTCTCTTCAAATATGACCTCCGGTTAGCTTCCTTCCATGGGCCACATTATTACCACCAACAAAACTTGGGTAAATACAACCATCTGCCTTCGCTGTTGTTGGATAAAAAGCAATTGGCATAGCTTCGGGCTTTCAAACTGTTATTGTGAGAGTCACACACCAGGCCTGAACCCTAAGCTCTCGAACTACCTGTACATGCAGCTTCTCCTAACTTAGCTTTCACACCTCTGTGCTGCAGGCACTGAAATTCTTAGCACTCCCATGATGCACTGGTATGCTCTCCATCTAATGTTCCCCAAAGGCTCCTGTGTCAAAGACTTGGTCTTCACGTGGTAGTGTTATTGGGAGGTAGTATAGATGTTAGGAGGCAGAACTGAGTGGAAGGAACTAGGTCATTAGAAACATTCCCTTGAAGGATGTATGTGGACCTCGGGGCCCATGGCTACTTGGCCACTGTGTGATGAGCAGCTTTCCTCTGCCATGTGCTTCTTCCATGATGTGTGAGCTCACTATGGGCCCAAAGGCAACAGAGCCAAGTGACTATGGGCTGAGAACTCTAAAGCCGTGAGCCCAAATTAGACATTCCTTTTTTAAAGTTGGTTTTCTTAGCTGTCTATCACGGCACTAGGAAGCTGACTACCACAGCCCCAGGAACTGCACTCTCCACTGGCCTCCTCATGGCTCTTTTCTTTCCCTCGGCAGCCAAGGAATAGCTGATGGGCTAAAGTTGCTGAAAAAACTTTGTAATGTCATGGCTTATTCTGCAAGGTGGTTTAGACCTTTGCTTCAGATGTGGCTGCTATGGTACCTACTGTGCTATTCTCAGCTTTGAGGGTTTCTGGGAAAAGCTGTAAGATAGAGACATCCCCCTTTTAACATCCTGTCTAGAATAAACTAGCATTAGGAACTGAAATTTTCCAAAGAAAACCATACCAGAGGCTAGAGAGACGACTCAGCAGTTAAGAGCACTTGTTGCTCTTTCAGAGGACCCAGGTTCAATCCCCAGCACCCACCTGATGGCTCACAACCATCAGTAACTTCAGTTCTAGGGGGTGTAATGCCCTCTTCTGAAACTCTGAGAGTGCCAGGCACACAGGTGGTATATATCTATACATGCAGGCAAAACACTCATGCATGTAAAAATAATAAATCTACAAACAGTTTTAATAAATAAAAAGTAGGAGGTATAACACTCTAGTAACATTTTTATTTTTGTTTTTGTTTTTTCAAGACAGGATTTCTCTGTGTAGCTTTGCACCTTTCTTGGGACTCACTCTGTAGCCCAGGCTGGCCTCGAACTCACAGAGATCTGCCTGCTTCTGCCTCCCAAGTGCTGGGATTAAAGGCATGTGCCACCACCACCCAGCTAACATCTTTTGAAAGAAAGAAAGAAAGAAAGAAAGAAAGAAAGAAAGAAAGAAAGAAAGAAAGAAAGAAAGAAAGCCATAACAAAGTTAGTATGTTATTCAGTTTTAAATTTTTCATCAAATTCTCATTCAATAAAATGAATTGATTCAAGATTTCCCATCTGTGCTGTCCACACTAAAAAGACCCACAAATTCATGTTGACAGGTTCCACTAGATTGACTCCGGCAGAAACATTGACAGTCTGCACTGAGCAGACAGATTGTCACAGCAATGGCTGGATAGGGAAAGAGCTTTCTGGTACTTTTGCCCACAGCTGGTCCTCATCATATGGATGCCAAGGATGCTGAGAGAAACCAGTCAAAGAAAACCTTACTGGACTCCTGTCTGTGAGTCAAGCACCTTGGAGAGCACTGGCTTGAGGTGGGGAGGGTCACGTGCTCCTCTGTTGTTTAATCCCAGCCTACTATTGTGAGATCCACCAGTCAATTGAGATGGTAAATTGATTTCTTTGTATAAAGGACTTTCCACATTGTTCTATAGAATGCAGCAGTCTTCCAAAACGGAAGCAGCAGAAGACATTCTGTCGTTTGTTGGCACAACTGCTCCATGTGGCTGCCGCACACATCCCTTCACAGTCTTTCTTGACCACAAACCAGAGTACACACAAACCCCTATATTCCCAACTTTGACCCCAGATATATCACTTTACTTCTTTGAACCCCCAAATCTTAGCATCTCTCCCCCATTTCATGTGACCTGTACCATTCTCGACAAACCAGGACCTGCCACAATACATATTATATAATAGATGATATAGTTTGTGTTAGTCAAATGTAAAAGAAAATACAATTCAACATTGCACACATGTATTGGCAACCTACTAGACAACATGCATTCGAATTATAAGATGCAGGACCAACAAGATGGCTCAGCAGGTAAAATCATTTGATTTGAAAGCCTTGAGGACCTGAGTTCAATCCCCAGATGGAAGGAGAAAACAGACTCGCCAAAGTTGCCCTCTGACAATTGTGCCCCCCGCCCTCAATGCATGCACACTTAAAAAAAATCGTGCTGGAGCCTGTGATATGATACCACAAATAAAGTACTTGCCACACTAATCCTGATAACCTTATTGATCCCCCAAACCCACATAGAGGTGAAAGGAAAGACAGAGACCACGAGATACCACCAAGCTGTGGTCCTTTGACCTTCACATGTACACTGTGACACACACATCCCCCACCCCACCTTACATCGTGTACATACACAACAATAATGATGGGGCTTCCCATCTATTGGAAAAATGTAGCCTGGCCAGAGTGTTGGGAGTACAGACTTAATATACTTAGTCACCACAGACAGATGGATGAACTTCAGGTATATTGACTTAACCTTCAAACCGATTTGAGACATGGTCTTATGAAGAGTTATGAATAAATGTGCCTACCAACTTTAGTATTTACAGTAATAATTATTAATAATGGAGACATTGTTGGCCTCTGATATGATAAAAATAACTTAGAAACATGTACTGGCTAGTTTTATGTCAACTTGACATAAGCTAGAGTCATCAGAGAGGAAGAAGTCTCACCTGAGAAATGCCTTCATAAGATGCAGCTATAAGACATTTTCTTAATTAGTGATCAATGGGGGAGGGCCCAGCCCATTGTGGGTGGTACCATCCCTGGGCTGGTGGTCCTGGGTTATATGAGAAAGCAAGCTGAGCAATTTATGAGAAGCAAGCCAGTAAGCAACATGCCTCCATGGCCTCTGCATCAACTCCTGCCTCCAGGTTCCTGCCCTGCTTGAGCTCCTGTCCTAATTTTCTTTGATGGTGAACAGTGATGTGGAAGTGTAAGCCAAATAAACCCTTTCCTCCCCAACTTGTTTTTGGGTCATGATGTTTCGTTGCAGCAATGAAAACTCTAACTAGATAAACTGTGATTAAAGTCCAAATCACAACCACTTACAAATATATCCTTGTTTGAAACAAAGCTATGTCTGCCACTGAGATCTAAACACTCATCCGTCCATATTTATTGACTGTCTATAATGCACCAGATGCCATGTTGGACATGGAAGGCAGAGTGGAAAGAAAGACTCATAAGATCTCAGCCCCAAACTGGTGTGGTAACACACACACACGCACACACACACACACACACACACACACACACACACACACACACACAC
>CABHPR010105834.1:873-16914 GCA_902168415.1 Peromyscus melanophrys
TCCCTCCCTCCCTCCCTCCCTCCCTCCCTCCCTTGTTGAACCAGTCTCACTGTAATTCTAGCTTGCCTGCCGAGGGGTAGTGGTGCTGCACGCCTTTATACTCTAGAGGCAGTGACAGGCAGATCTCAATAAGTCCGAGGCCAGCCTGGTCTACAAAGCGAGTTCCAGGATGGCCAGGGTTGTTACACAGAGAAACCCTGTGTTGAAAAAAAAAAAAAAAATCTGGCTGGCCTGGAACACAATGTGTAGAGCAGGCTGGCCTAAAACTCTCAGAGATCCTATAGCATCTGCCTCCCCAACTCTGAGATTAAAGACAGTCACCATTTCTTCACCTATTAGCATGGGGAGGGGAGATTATACCCACTCTCTACTGTTGATGATTTCTAGATTCAGTGAGATTAGCACCACACCTAAAATCAAACCCAATCCCAAAACCAGGTATTAAATCCAGAACACAGAGGGAGCAAGTATTTGAGACAGATCAAGAACCCCTTAAGGGTAATCTAGAAATGACCTGATGAAGATGAGCCTAGAGCAATATTTTTCAACCTGTGGGTCTCGACCCCTCTAGAGTCGAATGACCCTTTCACTGGGGTCACATATCCTGCATATCAGATATTTATGATTCATAACAGTTATGAAGTAGCAATGAAATGATTTTATGGTTGGGGGTCACTGGCCTAGAGGGAAACTGCTTATCACAGAGGATAAGGGAGACAGTGACTACTCTTGATGTCATTCCATTTTTTTTTTCTAGTAGAATCTGAGTCTGCCTATGAGCAGGTAAAGGGTAAAAGCTATTCTTTTGCTGTACAAACTTGGAAATAAGACTCTGGGCTTCAGTTCCTCCTGCATAGTATCTATCATCTATTGGGCACCTACTAGGTGTGGTGCTAAACATTCTGCATAATCTCATTGAATCTAGAAATCATCAATGTCCCCTCTGGTTCAGTGAGCAAAATCTCAGATGACCTGATCAGCACTTTCTCACCCCCTGACTGTCCTCTGGCTGGGAAGGACTTTTGGACTTGAGCATCTCTGAGTTTTGCAAAGGGCTAGAGAGCAGGAGGGCTTTCATCCAAAACAAAGCCAAGACAAAGAAAACCCAACACCCTGTTTATGTAGTGAGTCAGCCAAACACTTGCTAGGTTGGGAAGGGGGTATATTTACTTGTCCCAGGGCAAGCTGGAGCTGGTGGAATAGGGGAGGATAAAGCCTCTGCGGACCCAGCACACCCTCCCTGAGACACCTCCCATCCCTGCTCTACTTCAGCCAGCTGGGAAAAATAAAAATCAAGTGATGGGTGAATTTACTCTGCATTCCTGCCCAGCCAGACTCCTGCTGGCTCTGCAGAGCTGTTCTCATTATCACCCTCTCTTTCCACAGTAAGGACCCAGCTTCTTCCCCTCCAAGCATGGCCTGTTTTTGTTGGGGTAAGATTGGGGGACTTAGAGGACCACCTTGGAACTTGAAATGGATCAAGGGTCCTAGAGCTTTAAATTTGCTCCTTAGCAGGCTTCCACTTTCTGGCAGGCTCCTGCCCATTACACTCACCCTAGTACTCTGTTAGTCTCCCTGCATTTTAAGTTTATGTTTATAGTGAGGCTCTCCTAAACAGGATTTGGAGTTTCCATCTAAGGAAGTGCTTTGTCTGGCCTGAAGTAGGAGGGGGGACTCACAGCTGCCCTGGTATTTCTGCATGGCTGCTGAGCATTGAGGTTGGGGAGGACAGACAGGCATGGCAGTAGACACTCCTGGAAGTGATCATTTACCTGTCTTTCTATCTGAGAAAGAGCTGCTGGGACCTCACTCTGCATACATGCAGGGGTGGAAAGGTGCTTGAGCAAAGAGAGAAAACTGATGCCTGTGGGAGCCAGAGCAAGGGACCAGACCAGGGTTACTCCAGCAGGCAGTGGTTTCCTGGGCCAGGTCAGATGTCCTAGGCAAGCCAGTCCCAGGGACTTAGGTGGTGCTTCACATCTACCCCTGGAGTTTCCGAATGTGGGTGTAATTGGAAGCAGGCTCCTGAGCAGAAAAAGCAGAATGACAGGGTAATGGAGTCCTCTTTCTGGTACAGTGTCAGGCCAAGCAAAACGCCACCATCTCTGTATAAGAAATGGACCTTCAGGGTTGGGGATTTAACTCAGTGGTAGAGCGCTTGCCTAGCAAGCACAAGGCCCTGGGTTCGGTCCTCAGCTCTGGGGGAAAAAAAAAAGATAAAATAACAAAAAAGAAATGGACCTGCATCAACACTCCTTTTGGCAGAATACCAGGACCAAGGTCTGTAGCTAGAGTTTTCCTGCCTGGCCCACAGTCAGGACAAATCTCTCTCGCCTGCCAGTCCCACAGCCGCTCAGACCCAACCAAGTAAACACACAGAGACTTACATTGCTTACAAACTGTATGGCCGTGGCAGGCTTCTTGCTAACTGTCCTTATATCTTAAATTAATCCATTTCTATAAATCTATACCTTGCCACATGGATCGTGGCTTACTGGCATCTTTACATGCTGCTTGTCCTGGCGGCGGCTGGCTGTGACTCCTTCTGCCTTCCTGTTCTTTCTTTTCTCCTCTCTGTTAGTCCCGCCTATACTTCCTGTCTAGCCACTGGCCAATCAGTGTTTTATTTATTGACCAATCAGAGCAACACATTTGTCATACAGAACATCCCACAGCACTTCCCCCCCCTTTTTTTTTCAAAAAGGAAGGTTTTAACCTTAACAAAGTAAATTACATATAATTTGGGAATTTGGATGTAGCTTCTCTTACTACTTCCTGCTGGAGGGGGGCGCTGTATCTTATGGGGACACAAAGAAAATTTTAGGATCATGGAGTAGTCCGTGAGGGTGTATCGTTTGAGCCAGTTGCCTTGAAACGATTCTGGATGTTGGATCATCTGGGCCTTGGTGTCATCGGAGACCTTTCAGGGGGTCTTGGCTGGTCAAACCTGATGTATCTTAATCTGGAACAAATCTATAGCCTCTGGCTTTCTGTGGAAACAAAATCAGAGCTTCCTTTCCAAAGCAACATATCCTTACATCCAAATTTTGAAGTCAAGGTATCTTTAAAATATACATATTGGTTTAACTCAGCTTCCTTTACAATCAAATATCTCTCTGCAGTTAAGAATCCCAAAGACAACACAATGCAGATTCTCTGTGTGATATCCATCTTTACGTGGCTTATATTTTATACTACCTTTACTGTCTCTTTAAAGACTTCATTTTTCAAAACTATCTATTTCTTTATATAACTGTATATATTTCTTTCTCTCTCTCTTTGAAGCCTACGTACATTTTTACACACATTTTAAAGCATTTAAAGTCTTGTTCCATCTGAATCTGTCTTATTGTGAACCTGTTACTTTAAAGTACAGCATTCTAAGACTGAAATGATGCTGTGGCTGCTGGCTCCGCCCACCTCAGCTTCCCAACATGGCGGTGATACGTTTACCACTAGCTCTGGGAGCCTTCATGGGTCTATGCTTTTATCCAGGCACCATGTAGCCCAGAAACCTCCTTTTTTGTTTTGTACTAGCAAAGGCTAAATCCACCATGCAGTTTAATGTGCCACTTGCAGAGGCCTCATTCCCGCCATACTGCTGGTCAAACACGCATGCCAGGAACCCGCCATAGTAGCTCAAGCCCACAGGCTGCAGCTAACTTGACAAAGACAACTAGGAAGCTGTTTTAGCTCCATTTTAGAATCTTCTTTTTATGCTTTCTCAGGTTTTAAGTGGAAATTCCTACCCCACATTCTGGCGCCATTTGTAGCTAGAGTTTTCCTGCCTGGCCCACAGTCAGGACAAATCTCTCTCGCCTGCCAGTCCCACAGCCGCTCAGACCCAACCAAGTAAACACAGAGACTTATATTTGCTTACAAACTGTATGGCCGTGGCAGGCTTCTTGCTAACTGTCCTTATATCTTAAATTAATCCATTTCTATAAATCTATACCTTGCCACATGGATCGTGGCTTACTGGCATCTTTACATGCTGCTTGTCCTGGCGGCGGCTGGCTGTGACTCCTTCTGCCTTCCTGTTCTTTCTTTTCTCCTCTCTGTTAGTCCCGCCTATACTTCCTGTCTAGCCACTGGCCAATCAGTGTTTTATTTATTGACCAATCAGAGCAACACATTTGCCATACAGAACATCCCACAGCAAAGGTCCATGCCCAGCATTGTACATTTAGCATCACATACAACTGTCCTGTTAACACTGCCAAGTATTAGTGGTCCCTCCCCAGGGAATAGATTTGAACACCCTAAAGAATCACACTAGGCTGCCAGGAAGTGGCGCATGACTTTAATCCCAGTACTCTGGAGGCAGAGCCAGGCGGATCTCTGAGTTCAAGGCCAGCCTGGTCTACAGAGCAAGATCCAGGACAGTCACCAAAATTACACAGAGAAACCCTGTCTCGAAAAAAAACCAAAAAGAACAACAACAAAAGAATCACACTGGGGCTGAGTGGTGGTGGCTCACACCTTTAAGCCCAGCACTTGGGAGGTGGGTCTCTATGAGCTGGAGGCCAGCCTGGTCTACAGAGCTAGTTGCAGGACAGCAAGGGATACACATAGAAACCTTGTCTCCCAAAAAACAAATCATCATCATCACCATCACCATCACCATCATCATCATCCTCATCACTCTTGAACACTGGGGTATCTGCACATTCCAAGTACAATCCCAGATACTTCTGAGGCACAGCCCCAGCCCAGTCCAGAACTTAATGGAGGCAATATGGAACTAAGATCTGTGGAGCCAGAGAGTAACAGATCACCAAAGAAAAGTGATTTTCGAAGATTAATCCAGCAGAGAGGAATACATACTGACATTGGGCTACGGTCATGGAGTTGGTAGCAAGGTACAAAGGTAGGAAATATTTAGGGTAAACCTTAGGAAACCATTACTAGTAAATTGTCCAGAGTTCAGAGGAGGCACAAAGACCTGCCTGGGAAAGAGGGAAAGTAGATAGGATGGGAGAAGATCCTGCATATAGCTTACCTGGATTGAATTCGGGGCCTCCAGAAAGAGGTGTCCAGATGACCACGGACTTCAATTGAGGGCTTTGCAGGGAAACTGCCTCAGGTGAGGTGGAATAGTCATGAAGAAGAAGGCAGCCCCAGCTTCAAAAGACAACCTCATGTGAGCCTGCCCAGCCATTACAATAACACTCCCTTACTCCAACCAGATTTATCCAGCTCTCTCCAAAAACACCTCAAGCTACCCTGTAGCAGCTCACTGTGAGCTTTCCTTGCAAATAAATACTCAGAGGCCTTCTAAGCACTAACCACCACCACTAACACATCTGGAAGCTTTGGCAGGGGCATGTGCTGTGCACAGCTGCAGGGAAAGATGGGGGCTAAGGCAGGGACTTTCCTATTTGACAGCAACTTTCAGCCTTCATGCTAAGGAACAGACCCAGGAGGTAGCCCCACATCCTATGACCTCCTTCCGAGCAGACCTCTGTCAGTCCCAGCTCAGTTGCTAGGACAGAAGCCTTGACTTGGTGACCATAGGTGTTCAGGAGAAGGACATGTAAACAAAGTTTTAGAATCAGTCTGAATGGACAAGCTGCTAACCTTCCCTAATGTGCCATGGGGTTGTGTTAAGGACAAAGAGAGATGGAAAACCCAGAGGTAATACGGTAATAGGAGGAAGGGCTTCCAGAAACAGCACATATAGCACAGATTGCTTAAAGTAGGATTACTCTGGGCAAGAGCTATACCAGGTGCTCTCCATACACTGACTGCAGTTTCATGACAAGCTCGAGAAGCGATTAATAGCCACCCCATTTTACAGAGGGGGAAGCTGAATTCTAAGGGCTCGAGGTCATGCAGGAAGGAGGTAAGGTGCCAGAACTATAGTCCAGACAGAGCTTCTCACCATGGGGCTTGGCTATTTCCAGCTTTATCCTACTGGAGGCAGGACCTTGCTGCATTCCTGGCAACTGGGCTTGGGATCAGGGGCCTTCTTCCAGCTCCTGACAGTGTGAGAGCCTTGGCCACCCCCGTCAGGACATAGCACCTCATCTGAGGAGGAAGGAATGTAGCAGTCTAATGTGGAGGCAGCTGCTGGTTGGGTGGGGTTTGAGGCAATAGATGGGGGGCCTCCAGGAGACCCCTCTATGGTTTGACCACACAGAACACATACACACATCTACCTACTGGACTTTTGACGCTGATGGGGAAGTAATACAGTGTCATGGAGTTTTAACAGAGCTGAGAGAGGACATTGAGTTCTTCTCTGATGGGGTTCTGGGGACAGCAGAAGCCTAGAGAACCAGCAGGCTTCTGAGACTGACTGTCTATTCGAAAGGAGGAGAACATTAGCCTGCAGCATCCAGAGTGCACTCCACCCACAGAGGACCAGGGCAGAGAGCAGGACTGCAGCCTCCTTTCTAACTCTCCTCTCCACCCACTGTTCCCTGACCTCTGCACAGCTGCAGAAAAAGAAAAAAAAGAAAAAAAAGAAAAAAACAGAGGAAATCCACACGGCCCAGGCTCATCCTCTCCAACCGGGCATTTTATGGCTTAGGGGCTGTTTCCTCATCTGTAGAATGTTGCTAACAATAGAAAAAAGTAGACCAGTGCACCACACAGAGAAATAGATAGCCTACAGCCCAGTATGTTCCTGCCTTGTCTGATTGTGGGACCGGGTCTCTCTATCTGTCAGCCCACCTGTGGCCTTGGTGTCAGCCCAAGCTAACCTGGTTGGCCGTGGACTCCAGCCTCCCTGCCATCAAATAGCACATTGGGCTGGGCGGTGGTGGCACACACTTTTAATCCCAGCACTCGGGAGGCAGAGGCAGGGGGATCTCTGTGAGTTCAAGGACAGCCTGGTCTGCGAAGCTAGTTCCAGGACAGCTAGGGCTATATGAGAAACCTTGTCTCAAGAAACAAACAAAAAAACACATTGGAGAGGGTAAGCCCAGGTTGTATGGACTTCCTATGTTTCTTCTGAAGCTATGGAGGATGCAGGTTGTAGTGAAAGATGATAGGGGTCAGGAGGGAAAGGGAAGGCAGAGGAT
Organism: Peromyscus melanophrys; assembly: GCA_902168415.1. Taxonomy (NCBI): domain Eukaryota; kingdom Metazoa; phylum Chordata; class Mammalia; order Rodentia; family Cricetidae; genus Peromyscus; species Peromyscus melanophrys. The sequence goes on from CABHPR010105834.1 coordinate 7,902, forward strand.
GGGCTGCAGATAAGACCCACTCTTCAGGGCACGCCCTCAGTGACCTACTTCCCCCAGCTAGGCCCCTCCCGGCTTGCACCACCTCTCAAAAATGTCACCCAATTATGAATCCATCAGTGAATTAAGCCACAATGAGCTCAGAGCCTTTGTGATTCCACCTCCCTGGCCCATCAGCAGTCAACTGAGCCTTTACACAAGAATCTTGGGGAACATTTCAGATTCAAGCAGAAAGCTGAGATCCTCAGCCAGCCAGCCCCAGAACCTCCCAGATTTAGCTCTGCCATGTCTGTAGCCTCACCTGCTGCCACCGTGCACCCCTGAAAGCACCAGTAGGAATGACCTTCGCACCCAACCCCCAAGGTCTCCTGAAAAGCCAGACTCACTCTTGCTTTTGCCTGTCTGATTTGTTTCCCAGCACTTCCCTGTCCTGTCCTCAAGGGCACCCTTCTCTAGGCCACCCTCAACAGTCTTTGTGCCCTCAGAGCTTCTGTGTTGCATCTCTGTGTCTAAAGGAGTCAAGAATAAACTGGGCTTGGTGGCACGCACCTTTGATCCCAGCACTCGAGAGGCAGAGGCAGGCAGATCTCTGAGTTCGAGGCCAGCCAGGGCTACACAGAGAAACCCTGTCACAGAAACAAAAACATGAAGAAGTCAAGAATGTTCCCTGATCTATTTCTCCTGCACCACTAGCTGTTGCCCACTCAGGGTCTGGCAGAAGCCAGGGACTCAAACAGGTGTCTGAGGTCTAGAGAGGAAATGGAGGTCTGAGTCCCTTTCCTTAGGGTTTTAGTGCTTGACAGAGGCCCAGGGTGCCATGAGCTCACTTGTGTCCTTATGGTTTCTTATCTAGTGATAGCTGAGCAACCGTAGGCCTAGGGTGAGTTTTTGTGGACTGGGCTGGGATGAGCTGTACACTAAGGGTCTGGAGCCCAAGGCGAGGCACCTGCCTCTTGTCTCACTGGATTGGTATCTGAGGCCACAGAGCTAGTGATGCCCCAGAAACAAGTGGCCATATCTGGTCATGGGGTGGGTAGCATCCAAGGGTGGGGTTGAAGGAGGAGGGGGAGGAGAAGGAAACCACTGGCTTGAGGTCATGTTTTGTCATGTGATCCCCATTTTGAGAAGGCTGGATACCGAGAGTCCTCCATTCTGCCATTGAAGAAATGGGGTTAGAACCTGTTGAAGGTCACCTCTACCCAGGGTGTAGGAGAACAGTTCCGTAGAAGTCACCTAGAAAAAGAGGCTTTTGAGTCCTCACTCCTCAGTATGAGACAATTGGCAGTTAATGGTTGTGAGGGAGGGGTGTCATTTTAAAACTCGGTGGGGCACACACACACTATCAAAGTAGGAGGGGGACATGAGGAAATGAATGAAGGGCTTCAGCAGGAGAGAGAGAGGGATGATAAAGGGTAATAGGGAAGAAAATGACCAAAATATATTGTATACATGAGTGAAACTGTCAAAGAATAAATAAAAAGAGAAACAAAGCAATGATGTGTCTTGGAGCCAATCTACTTAAAAAGCTGTGCAATCTTTAAGATTGTGACTCCCTAAACCTGTATCCTTACCTGTCTTTTTTTTTTTGTTGTTTTGTTTTTTTTTGTTTTTCGAGACAAGGTTTCTCTGTGTAGCTTTGCGCCTTTCCTGGATCTCGCTCTGTAGACCAGGCTGGCCTTGAACTCACAGAGATCCACCTGCCTCTGCCTCCCGAGTGCTGGGGTTAAAGGTGTGTGCCACCACTGCCCGGCCCTTATCTGTTTTAATGGCTCACACACAAGACACGCTTTGTATGTGCCAGCTACTATTTTTGGGGTTTTTGTTTTGTTTGTTTTTTCTATATTTCATTGAATCTCCACTAGCCTCTGAGTCAGGAACCTACTTTTCCAGATGCAAGAAGATGACAGGAACAGTATGCTGCCCTCTCTCCCAGGATCCAGGCCTTGTGCATTTTTTTTTTTGACAAGATTTCTCTGTGTAGCCCTGGCTGTCCTGGAACTGGATTTATAGACCAGGCTAGCCTCAAACTCACAGAGATTTACCTGCCTCTACTTCCCAAATGCTGGGATTAAAATCATGAACTGAGGTGCCCCACTGACAGTTTTTTTTTTTTTTGAACTTTTCCACAGCTGAGTATTAACATTTGAATTGTAATTATAATAATGCTGCTGCGGCCCTGTTCCTTCTCTCTTACCTCTAAGTGCCACCCAAAGACCAGCAGGTTGGATTCTGCTACACTCACCCTCCATCCCCCCACCCCCAGCCCTGTCCCCACAGTGCTGGCCAAATAGAACCCCTCTTGCTCACACTTTGCAGGTGTTTGGCAACCTGGACCAGGTACGGATGACCTCAGAGGGCTCTGACTGCCGCTGCAAATGCATCATGAGACCACTGAGCAAGGATGCGTGTAGCCGGGTACGCAGTGGGCGTGGACGAGTAGAGGACTTCTACTCCGTGGAAACGCTAAGTTCAGGGACCGACTGCCGCTGCTCCTGCACTGCTCCACCTTCCTCACTCAACCCCTGTGAGAATGAGTGGAAGATGGAAAAACTCAAGAAGCAGGCACCTGAGCTACTCAAGGTAGGCTGACACAGTGAGGGGTTGGCCTGACTCTCTCATGACATCAGTATCACAAGTCAGCAGACGGAGGCTTCCTGAGTGAAACCAGCTGAAGTCAGTGGGGCCCCTTGAATCACTTACTGTCCTGGGTGTCATCTACACCATTTACCTTCACCTGGCTGTATTACAAACGCTGGGGCACTTTATTATTATTTTGTTTGTTTTTGTCTTGCTTTTTGAGACAAGGTCATATCTGTTGCCCACGTTGGCCTGGAATTTACTGTGCATACAGGAGTAACCAGCCTGGAGTTTGCAGCAGCCCTGCCTCTGCTGCCTAATTCTGAAATTACAGGCATGTGCCGTCATACGAGGCTTATTTTCGTTTATTTTGATTGGGATAGGGGTTCATGTATACCAGACTTGCCTCAAACTTCCTATGTAGCCCAAGACAACCTTGAACTTCTGATCTTCCTACCTCTACTTACCAAGTACTGATATTACATGTGGGCAGTGCCATGCCAGTGCTCGATGTGCCAGGTAGGGCTAGGATTTGAGCCCAGGTCCTATTGTATCTAAATCATACATCTAAACCACCTGCTCTTTTGCCTTTCTCTAAAGGACCACTTTGTTGGACCTTACTAAAGGCAAGTGTTTGTTTCATATCTTATAAATTTTTTTAAAGCTATTTATTATGTATACAGAGTTCTGCCTGCATGTATGCCTGCAGGCCAGAAGAGGGCACCAGATCTCATTATAGATGGTCATGAGCCACCGTGTGGTTGCTGGGAATTGAACTCAGGACCTCTGGAAGAACAGTCGATGCTCTTAACCTCTGAGCCACCTCTCCAGCCCCTTATAATTTTTTTATCTTATAATGTATATGAGTGTTTTGCCTACATGTATGCAAATGCATCACATGCATGTCTGCTGCCCATGGAGGCCCGAATTGGGCATCAGATCCCCTGGAACTGGAGTTACAGATTCTGGGAGCTGAATCCAGTTTCTCTGCAAGAGTAGCAAGTGGTCTTAACTGCTGTACCATCTCTCTACTCCCCTCTTGATGTTTTTGTAAGTCTTTTCTCTTACAATCTCTTTCAAACATGCATCTCATTGGCCTGTTTGGTGTCAGAAACCATGAATGGTCTGACATGCTAACCTGACTTGTATAAGTTTACAAGATGACATAGCCCTGGATGCTAGTGGAAGGTCACAAAGGACTTCATGACTCCCAGCTAATCTCCATGTCGTTCACTGGTTTGCTGTGCTTCAGCATACTGTATTCAGTATGGTGTGGGATAGAAGAACCCTGAGTTCAGAGAACTAAAACCTGTGTCATTTCCTGCAGGAAAATGCTGTCTCACGACCTAAGCTTTACTCACTCTAACTAGGTGATTCCAAAATAAGATGGTTGGATCTTTTGTATGCAAGATACACAGAGAAGCAAGAGACCCATTAAGTGCTGTCTCCAGGATTTGGCTAAAAATGTTTTCCTTAAATTTAGGAGCCGGGCAGTGGTGGCGCACACCTTTAATCCCAGCACTCAGGAGGCAGAGGTAGGCGGATCTCTGTGAGTTCGAGGCCAGCCTGGTCTACATAGTGAGTTCCAGGACAGCCAAGGCTACACAGAGAAACCCTGTCTTGGAAAAACAGAAACAAAAACAGAAACAAAACAAACAAACAAAAAATTAACTTTAGGTTTATTTTTGTACTACATAAATTTATGCCAAAATTGTTAAACTTGGAGGGAGTAGCACATTTTAACCAGTGACCTCTTAACCGTTTGGCAGTACCTGGATCTTACCATCTCCCTGGGGCCTCCCCGGTGCCCTGTGAACTCCAGCATCCAACCCACAGGCCTGTCTGCAGTTACAGGGACAAACTCGGTTTCTTCTCAAGTCAGTGGTCCAATAACTGGAGGTTCTGTTGTTTTGACTTGTGGATCCAAGATCTCACACTGTAACCCAGACTGACTTTGTACTTGTAGCAACACTCCTCCTGCCTCAGTCTCCCAAGTACTGGGCTTACAGGCATGCCCTCTCATGCTCAGCTTCTGCAGCTGAGTTGTGAGCATGCTCACTATGAAGTCGTGCACGGCCTTTTGTCTAAAGGCTGCCTCATATCATCCCTGCTAGAACCCTTTTAGACGGGGAGCGTATGGCGTCCGCTTTACTTGTAATGGCCTCTGAATCCAAAGAAAGGACACAAATAGCCTGAAATAACAGAGAGGTGACAAGACTAAACTGAGCCCCAAATTCTCTGTTGCAGTCACTTGCCCACCTAAAAGGTCACGAGGCTGAGGTTCCCACCAAGACATTGTCCCTTAGGCCTTCTCAGTGCCTAGCAGACATAGGGTCTTGGCCTGGCCTTAGAGATAGCGTTACCCTACCAGGTAGAACATGCGAGAGGTGGGAGAGATTACCTACAGGGTACCCAGGGAAACCCTAAAATGAGAACGGGGCAGAGGCAGTGGGAGCCAGTACAAGGGTTTCTCCCACTCAATTGGCTCTGCTGCCCTCAGCAAGAAGTTTGTGTAAACATCCCATGGAGGGAATTAAGAGGACCCCTCAGGTACAGAATTTGCCTTGCAGCCCACCTCTCTATCCAAGCCCCTTCGCCCATGCTAATAACTCCAGCTGTGGTCTGGCCTAGGCTACATAGCTGTATAAGAGAGGGGATGCCATCTTGCCCCATTTCTTGGGTAGACTGGCCAAGAAAAATGCCTCTTACCACTTCTTTTTGTTTCTGGACATGGGCCAGGCATAGCCCCATCCTTGAGGAGTCACCAGGCTTCTAAGGACACAACTGCTGACCCCAACAATGTGCTCTGTGCTGGGCCAGGAATTGTGCCAGGGATTGTGGGAGCCCCAAAGTGGGGATAACATTGGGCATGGGCCTGAGGGATGCATAGGAGTCCTCAGGCAGACAGCATTCTGGACAGAGGTTAGTGGAATGCTCTGACAGGGGATGCTTCCCTGCCCTCTCTCTCCCTCATCTTAGTCCCATGGCTACCTGTCACTTCCTCATGTACATGGCTTCTTTTGATACTATCTGTAGTGAAGGTCCAATTTAAAAAGTGGGCGGGAGATCTAGAGGCGGGGCTCAGTGGTTAAGAGCACTGCTGCTCTTCCAGAGAACCTGGGTTGTATTCCCAGCACCCACACGCCAGCTCACAACTGTCTGTAACTCCTGTTCCAAGGAATCTGACAAACTCATATAGACATACCTGCAGGTGAAACGCCAATGTACATAAAATAAAAATAAATAAATTATTTTTTAACAAAAAAAAGAGGCTCTCTGTTGGGCTTGAGAGATTGCTCAGCAGTTAAGAGCTCTTGGCTCTACCTTCAGAGGACCAGAGTTTGGTTCCCTACACTCAGGTTGAACAGCTTACTACCTGTAATTCTAGCTCTAGGGGATCTGACACCCTCTTCTGGCTGCTGAGTACACCTGTACTCATGTAAACACACACACACACACACACACACACACACACACACACACACACACAAAATTAAAAACTAAAATAAGTCTTTACAAAAAAGTCTGTCGATGCCAGGTGTAATGTGTCACACCTTTTTTTTGTTTTTTTTTTTTTTTTGTTGTTTTTTTTTTTTTTTTTTTTCAAGACAGGGTTTCTCTGTGTAGCTTTGCGCCTTTCCTGGAACTCACTTGGTAGTTCAGGCTGGCCTGCGCCACCACCGCCCGGCTAAACAGCAACACATCTTTTTTTTTTTTTCCTTTCTTTTTGGTTTTTCGAGACAGGGTTTCTCTGTGTAGCTTTGCACCTTTCCTGGAACTCACTTTGTAGACCAGGCTGGCCTCGAACTCACAGAGATCCTTCTGCCTCCCGAGTGCTGGGATCAAAGGCGTGAGCCACCACCGCCCAGCTGTGTCACACCTTTAATCCCAGCACTTGGGAGGCAGAGGCAAGAGGATCTCTGAGTTGGAGGCCAGCCTGGGCTACAGAGTGAGTTCCAGGACAGGCAAAGCTACAGAGTGAGACCTTGTCTTGAAAAACAAACACCAGAGTCTGTCAAGGACTAATACTTCGTGAAGTAGTCTAGAAATGGGCTTTGGATAAAAGGAGCTGGAGTACAGTTCAGTGCTAGAGCACTTGCTTAGCATGCATCGGTTCCTCCTCATGCAGAAAAGGGAAAGGGGGAAAGAGAGGAACAAGAAGAGGAAGGGGCTTGGGGGGAAGGGGCTTGATGGGTAAAGTATTTGCTCTGCAAGCATGAGGACCTGAGTTTGGATCTCCAGCACCCATACATGGGCCAGGCATGGAGGCACATGCTTGTAACCCAGTGCTGGTGGAGGCAGAGACAGAAGGATCCTGGAGCTTACTGACCAGTCAGTCTAGCCAAAATGGTGACTTCCAGGTTCCCTGTCTCAGGAGATAAGATGGAGAGTGTTAGGAGACACCTAACATTGACCTATAGCCTCCACAGTTGAGCTCCCCTGTATTGGGAGTGAGGAGAGAGAAATGAAGGAAAGAAAGGAGAGAAAGCAGGCATGCCAAACTTTAAGTCCAGTATCTTCTGAGAGTCACAAATAAAATTGCTCTGCCAAGTGGCTACAAAGCATCATGGAAAACTAAAACCTCTTCTGTTCTCTATGGATTTTTGCCACATCCGGCACCACAAGCAGTTTGCGCCCATGCCGCTCACACAACAGTAAAAGAAGTAGAACTCCATAACCCAGCTCGCCCAGCTCTGAGCACAGGCCACACCTCTGTTCCACCAGTGTATGCTCCTTCTCTAGAGCTCAGTTCAAATAATACTAATCTACTGGGGCTGGAGAGATGGCGCCTCGCTTAAGAGCACTGGCTACTCTTGTAAAGGACCGTGGTTTTATTCCCAGCACCCACGTGGTAGCTCACAAACATCTGTAACTCCAATTTCAGGGGATCCAATGGCCTCTTCTGGCCTCCACAGCACCCACGTGATGTACAGATGTACACGCAGGCAAAACACTCATGCACATAAAAATCTAAATAAGAAAAAGTGAAAAGGTCCATACTTTGGGTTGGATTATCAATTGAATCAAGCAGGCCTGTCAGCCAGTGACTCACGACCAAGAAGCCTGTTGTAAAAGTGCTCCCCAGAGACACTACAGCAAAGCACATAAAGCAGGGCCATGGGGACCTCCCAAGTAAAAATGTGGCCCCAAGCCAAGGGACAACTGCAGCCTGGCTCCTCAGGAGCCCACAGCCATCAGTCACACCTCAGGACTGCCTCTGGGGAACATACTGACTGTGTCTTTGGAGTTCGCTACTTTGTCATTCAGGAGGGATGTTTGCACAGAGAGGATGGTCACTGGGTACAAGGTACAAGGCAGGGGAAGAGCTCCCATGTTCCATCATACAGAAGGGTGATTGTGGGTGATATCAGTTAACTGTCTATTTTAAAATATTTTACCAGAGAATGGTCCCATCACAAAGAAACTGGAGATATATGTATCACCCACATATATCTCCCACTTGTTAGAGATGTGACCCAATGGTGGAATATTTCCTAGTATGTAGAAGGCCTTCAGATCCATCCCCATCACTTCAAAAAGAAAACACAAATATACATATTTGTAAAAATGCATCAATAAAATCTTATCTGCTCCTTGTCCTGTGATTATGAGTTGGCTGCAGCCCAAGCCACTATGAGACCCTGGGATTCTGGGCTTCTCTCCTGCAGTGGAGCTCCTTTTGTGCCTCTGCCTATTATGTTCATATCCTTGCTTAACCATCTGTCTCCCTGCTCCACCCCCACCTCCAGCTGCAGTCTATGGTGGATCTCCTGGAGGGTGCTCTGTACAGCATGGATCTGATGAAAGTACGTGCCTACATCCACAAGGTAGCCTCCCAGATGAACACGCTGGAGGAGGTAAGAGCAGGGCAGAGCCTGGGGCCCAGGGCTGTATCCAAAGGGGCCTGAGATATTCTGTTTCACCCTGGTGGCCACAGGAAGCAGAACAGAACTCCAGCAGGGAGCTGGGAAGGGAGGTGTAGGCTGCAGGGTCCTGCCTTTGGGAAGAGGTCTGGGGGTTTCCAGGACCCAAGGAAGCCGAAAGCCTGGATGAGGAAACTGAGGTACTATTTGGTAGCACAAAAGGAGTGTTGAGGAGGTGCTGCCAACACCAGGGTCCACACTGCACAACTCTAGGGTACCATTCACAGAGAAGTACCATATCAGTGGTGCCTCAGGGTTGGTACAACGTAGCAGAACTGATCAAAACCTCCCTGGGTGTCACAATCCCAGTTCTACCTGTGTGGAAGCAAAGGTGCTGAGTACAGACTGGACAGGCTGTGCATTCTATAGGACTACCCTCTGGGTACAAGAACAGCTGAATAAGCCTGGAGGTCCAGGCTGAAGGTTCAAGGCTTGTCTCTCCCCTGGCATCGCCTGGCCTCCACCCATTTCCTGCATCCGGCCTCTGCTGAGCACTAGGGGTCTAGGGACCTGCC
>CABHPR010105835.1:0-12412 GCA_902168415.1 Peromyscus melanophrys
CATATTCCCCCTGCAAACGAGGCGGCGGCTTTTTCAACCCGACGGGCTGCGGCCAGTCCCGCCCCCGGGTTCCACCGTGTCGCCGGCCGGAGACTGATGGGCGTCCGAGCCGTGGCGGTTGCGCTGCCAGGCGGGCGGGGGCCTCAGCGGAGCCCCGCCGCGGGTGGGCACCATGAGCGGACGGCAGAGAACGCTCTTCCAGACGTGGGGCCCGAGCCTCGTGCGAGGCGCCGGCGGAGCTCCGGGCTGCAGCCAGGCGCCCTCGCCCGCGGTGGCGGAGGCGCTGCAGGAAGAGGACGACGACGAGGTGCTGCTGGTGGCGGCGTACGAGGCGGAGCGGCAGCTGGATCCCGAGGACGGCGGCTTCTGCACGGCTGCGGGCGCCCTGTGGATTTACCCCACCAATTGCCCGGTGCGCGACTACCAGCTGCACATCTCCCGGACCGCGCTGTTCTGCAACACCCTGGTGTGCCTGCCCACCGGGCTGGGGAAGACCTTTATTGCGGCCGTGGTCATGTATAATTTCTACCGCTGGTTCCCTTCCGGCAAGGTCGTTTTCATGGCACCCACGAAACCCCTGGTGACACAGCAGATGGAGGCCTGCTTCCACGTCATGGGTATCCCGCAGTCTCACATGGCTGAAATGACAGGTATCTGAGAAAAACTCTGCTCCCGGGGAAAGGCTGGCTCTTGTGGTAATGACTATCCAGGCGGAAAAACTCCCCAATGCAAATGTGTTCTTCTTACATTTTTTTCCATAAGAGTACCGTCTGTCGGTAGCAAAGCCAAGTCTGATGCATTGACTTGCTTTGGTTACTTTCAGAGATAACTTGTAAATTGCCACTGCCTTGAAACAATTGTGTGGGTGTGCTGAACGTATTTCTTGGCATCCTATCCAAGAACGATTTCCCCCTTTGAAGAATTTGCTTCTCCTGAGAGCTTATGTTCTTCTGTAGGAATTATCTAAAGACATTGTAATTGCAGTCTTGGATAAGAGCCTGATTCAACCCTTGGGTTGCATCAGAGCTCCAAAATGCAACGTTACAACGGATTCTCCAGTTGTTCTCTTCTTAAGGAGAGTACCAGAGCACGGATGTATTCAGAAACCAGGCCAGACTATTTATTTATTATAGTCTACCGATGATGGTCTGAAGTTTCTGAGTGTTCACTGTCTTCGTGTGTGTTTATTCTGTTTTGTTGTGAGACAGGCTCTTGCTGTATAGCCCTGGCTGACCTGGAACTCGATGTGTAGAACAGGCTAGCCTTGAGTTTACAGTTGTCCCTCCACCTCTGCCTCTGGAGTGATGGGATTACAGAGGACTGCCACCACACCCTGCTCCACTGTCCCTTTGATTCACAGGTTCAACTCAAGCTGTCAACAGGAAGGAGATCTGGTGCAGCAAGAGGGTCCTCTTTCTTACACCTCAGGTCATGGTGAATGACCTGACTAGAGGAGCTTGTCCTGCTGCCCAGATCAAGTGTCTTGTGGTTGATGAAGCTCATAAGGCTCTCGGGAACTACGCTTACTGCCAGGTAATCGTTTTTTGTTGAATGCTGTTTTGTAGAGGAGGCATATATTGTTCAGGAGCATTTGGGGGAATAGGTCTAAGTGATGGAAAATATCACTCGTGTGATTCTAAAAGCTTTACGCTCACTGTGTGTCAGAGCACATGGTGGTGGGAAATAACATCCCCTTGTCCATTCAGATCTGTGTCTGCTGCTCTTTTCTTTTTTTTTTTTTTCTTTTTTCTTTTTGAGACAGGGTTTCTCTGTGAAACAGTCCTGGCTGTCCTGGCACTCACTTTGTAGACCAGGTTGGCCTCGAACTCAGAGATCAGACTGCCTCTGCCTCCCAAGTGCTGGGATTACAGGCGTTCGCCACCACCAACCAGCTTCTTTTTTCTTTTATTGAGACAGGCTCTCACTGTGTAGCTTTGCTGGCCTTGAACTCACTTGGTAGAGCAGGCTGGCCTCCAGTTCACAGAGCTCTGCCTGTCTCTGCTGGGACTAGCACTATATGCCAGCACACACAGCATTCTGTTGCCCCCCAACTTTAGCAAGGACATTAATGTCAGATGTGGATCGTGTTAATTGGCGTCCTTCCCAATGAGGACTTTCCACTTGAAGAATTTGCTTCTCCTCATATCTTCTGCTCTTCCATAGGAATTATCTAAAGACAGTATATTTGCATTCTTACACGAGAGCCTGCTTTGACCCTTGGGCCTCACCAGAGCTCACGAAACATTCCAGTGAATTGTCAAATTAAGTAGAGTACCTGGCACGAAAGCATTCTTAAAGTAGGCAAGGCTGCCTGGTCTTCATTTAGGCAACAATTTAAAGTAGGACATAGGTGGAATTTGGGAAGCAGTCATCCAAACTTTGGAAGGGGATATATATTGCCAGTGTTTGGCATTTGGGTAGGATGGCAAACAGCTGTCAGTGTTATAAGGAGTAAGTGGCATGGTATAGGCAGCAAACCTAACTGCACCTTCCATTTGAGTGCTCTGCAGAGCCCTCAACGCAGTTGGGTTTGGTCACAGACGCCATTCATCTCTTTACACTAAATGGAAAGGATCCCCTCTTTCCCTCTTCTGTTGAGATGTTGTTGTCTGTTCTGTTCTACCTCAGTATTGGTCATAAAGGCATTTATTATTTTTTTTTAAGATGCTTCTTTTTTTTTTTTACTTTTAGTTGCATATATATGCATGAGTGGGTGGGCCTGTGCACCTGCGAGTGAAGGTGCCTTCAGAGTCCAGAGTAGGTTGTGGAAGACCCTGGAGCTAGATGTCCAGGCGGCCATCATGGGTGTTGGGACAGAACTCAAGCTTTCTGCAAGAGCAGTGTGCACCCTTAACGGTTGGGCTGTCTCCAGCCCAAGTAGCCTTGTGTATGTGTCCAGTTTGGAGGTATCGTTTGCTATGGTTGTTGTTGAGGCAGGGTCTCCCTGTGAATCCAGGTTGGCCTCCGACTTGAACTATTCCCGAGTCAGCCACTAGAGTGCTGGGATTATTTGTGTGCCATCATAGCTGGTGACTGTAGAGATGTCTAATATCCATTATGCAGTGGGTAGTGAGGAGGAGAGGGCTCAGTGGAGTTTTGAAATCTGCCGTGAATAGATACGATATAGTGTAGGAAACAGTAAGCAGTTGAAGATGGTGGTCTTACCGAAAGGGATGTAGTAGGTTGAGGACAGAGAGTGGGAATAGAAGTAAGGGAAGGAAGGAAAGGCAAAGCCCTGGGTTTTGCTGCCAGTTTAGGATTTGTAGTTTCCTTGGAGATAGGAAGTATTGTTATTGTATTACTCGGTATTATCCTAGGGAGAATTATCTTTCTTACCGTTATCACTTGAGCTAGATCTAGGAAATATATTTATTTCAGTCTTTTGTTACCTTTCCAGATTAATACACAGTTGAACATGTATTGACTTAACTAATAACAAAACAGCCCTGAGGCACTCTAGATATGAGTGACAACAGGCACACAAGCTACAGGAAACATACAGCTCGCCGCATTACCATTAATTACCTCACAGTGTAGCACGGGATGAAACTCACTGTGTAGCCCAGGCTGGCCTTAAACTCTTGCTGGTCCCCCTGCCTCAGCCTCCCAAGTGCTGGTATGGTAGCCATTAGCAAGACACCGGCTCACTTCTCATGTGTAACGGTTTGGTGGATGGACTTGTGCTGGGGGTGTGTCGTACAGGTTACTTGACCCAAGGCTTCTTCATGGTCTGAGAGAACTCTGAATTCTGGTTCTCATGCAGCAATTTCTTTTTCACTTGAAGTACTGGGGATGGAGCTCTAGACCTCAGCATGCTGGACAGGCAGCCTGGTATTGAACTTCATCCCCACCCCCAATAACTTTGATTTACATTTTGTTGTTATCTGCTTATTAGAGACAAGGCCTTGCTATGTGGTCCAGACTGGCCTTGAACTTGCTGTACTCCTCAGTTTCCTGAGAGCTGAGATTGCAGGCTCCCACCACATTCCTCCGAGAAAGGGTGTTTTTTAGAGCACCGACCCAAAGAGCGGCCTGTTTAACCTCTTCCTTGCTGCAGCCACGCCTTTGCTTTTCATCCTTCCGTACCCGAGGATATCCCTTCTAGCACACTGCTGGTTAGTTCTTGTCAACTCGACACAAAGTAGGCTCACCTGGAAAGAGGGACCCTCAACTGAGGAATTGCCTCCATCCGATGGGCCTGTGGACATGTCTGTGGGTCATTCTCCTGATTAATGATGACTGGGGTGGGGGGCAGCTCCCGATGAGTGCTGCCACCTCTGGCAGGTGGTTATCCTTTGTATGAGAAAGCAGGCCTTGCAAGCTTGTAAGCAGCGTTCCTCCATGGTCTCGGCTTCAGTCCCTGCCCTGACTCCCCTCATTTCATCCCATAATGCGATGGGCTCCCTTCATTTCAACCATCAAACTGTAGCTTGTAAGATGAGGTAAACTCTTTCCCCCCAATATTCTTTTAGTCAATATCTCATCCCAGCCACAAAAAGCAGACTAGAATAATCACTGAGAAAAAAATGGTTATTGAGAATATTTTATCTTTCATAAAAGCTTTTGTTTCCGCCATGCTGGAGATGAACCTAGGCCTTCCTTGTGCATGCTAGGCGAGCACTTTTCCTCTAACTTACATCCTCAGGCCTTTTATCCCTCCATTTTCTGGACCTCAATCTATAGCCCAGGCTGGCCCGGAACTCACTGTGCAACCCAGGCTAATCTTGATCTTTGGCAAGTCTCCTATCTCAGCCTCCTGAGTGTTGGGATTATCGCTGTGCCCCGCCATGTCCAGCTTTATTAGTTCTTAATCAGAATATTTCTACTGAAGTCTGCCTTGGGTATAATGTTATGCCTTTATATGTGACATCTAGCATCTTTAAACCAATATGTTAAATAATATGTTTTGAGCACTAGTCAAGATTCATTGTATTATTAAACCTAAATCATGTGTTTATGGGGTGAAATGATTAGTGTTAGTTCCATGCACCGGAATATCTGTGTATCAGTGGAGGAATAGCCATAATAGACCAGACATAATGCCTTGTTTAACTGAACCGTTGTTATTTTCCCATTGAGCAGATGAAATTAAAATACTTTTTTTTTTTTTAAAGGTTGTAAGGGAACTGGTCAAATACACAAATCACTTTCGAATCTTGGCTCTTAGTGCCACACCAGGTAGTGATATCAAGGTAAGTACCATGAGTCTCTATTATTATTACATGTAAGAAAATGCAGATTTTTAAATGGGGCCAGATCAGTCTTCCATTTTAGTGTTTACCTGGTTTGACATAAGGACTGAAGAAATTTCTTTATATTAATACCATCTGTCCCTTCCCCTTCTTTTATTTCATTCTTGGTGAGATAGGTTCTGGTCATGTTGCTAGGAAAGATTCATTTATTTATTATGTATACAGCATGTGTGCCTGCAGGCCAGAAGAGGGCGCCAGATCTCATTACAGATGGTTGTGAACCACCATGTGGTTGCTGGGAATTGAACTCCGAACCTCTGTCAGAGCAGCCAGGGCTCTTAACCTCTGAGCCATCTCTCCAGCCTGGCCTTCAACTTCTTGCTCAAGGGATCATTCTGCCTCAGCCTCCAACTTAGTTACGACTGCAGGCTTGAGCCCCAGCTGTAGCAGGTGGTCTGGACCTTGAACCCAGAACCATAAGCATGCTTTGTTAATGCTTTTCTGCTCGGCTGTGTTCCTAACCTCTTTTTAGTATTTATTGAGGCATGGTCTTGCTAAGTAAGTAGCCCAAGCAGGCCCTGTCCTTGTTTTATCCTGCTGAGTATTGTAGACCTTGCCTGGCTAGGGTTTTTTTTTTTTTTTTTTTTTTTAAGTTTTATTTTCCAATATTCTTGGCATTGAGATAATGTGTAGAAATTGAAATGCTTATGACTTTCACCTTGCTTCCCCTGATGTTAGCATTGATATAACTATAAATTTAAACCATAATATTAAAATTGACAAACTAGGCCCGGTGGTAGTGGCACACGCCTTTAATCCCAGCACTCTGGAGGCAGAGACAGGTGGATCTCTGCAAGTTTGAGGCTAGCCTGGACTACGTGACAGTTCCAGGACAGCCAGGGCTGTTACAAAGAGAATCACTGTCTCAAAAAGCCAAAAAAAAACAAAAAAAAGAATTTTTTTCTGTTAGGTATTAAATCACTGCTTAAATATCCCCTTAAAAAAGATCTATTTTAACTAAATTATCAAAAGTCAGCTTTCCTTATGTTATTTTTCTTTTTATTATTTGTGTGTGTGTTTGCGTGTGAGCGCACACATGTGCGTATGTGCGTGTTCCTGCTCATTCTCAAACACGGCCCAGAGGAGGATGGCCGTCATCTGGCTCTTCTGCCCTCCCCCTTATTCCTTTGAAACAGGGCCTATCACTGAACCTGCTACGCTAGTGGCTCTCCAGCCGTGTCTGGTCGCCCTACCTCTGCACCACCGTACTGGGTGGTAATAATGCACACACAGTCACACCCCTCTGCACCACCGTACTGGGTGGTAATAATGCACATATAGTCACACCCAGCTCTTTACTCTTTTCTGTGGTGCCGGGGTCCAGATGGAGGGTCCTCATGCTTTTGTGTGGAGCGCTGTGCCCACCGTACCATCTCTCCAGCTTCAAATTCATCATCGTCTGCCCTTTTTAAAACAAATCTTTCTGACCCCACTAAACCATAAAATACATGCGTGCAGTGGTTAGTGATTGAATGCCTGGCCCGTGGAATTTACTCAGGATATTTGTTGGTCTGGTATGGTGGCTCACAGTTGTGATCCCAGCACTCTCAGGGCTGTCGCAGGAATAGTCCCTCTAGTTTGAGGCCACCCTGGGTTATATAGTGAGATCTGGGCCAATCTGAGAGTGCCTCAAAAAAGAAAGAGAGAGAGGCGGGATGGGGTGAGGGGAGAAAGGAAGGAAGGAAGGAAGGGAGGGAGGGAGAGATGGAGGGAAGTAGGAAAGCAAGGAACAACAACAAGAAAATTGTTGAATGAACAAAATATAAAAAATATTACTGGGTGTGGTTTTGTACATGCCTTTAGTTCCAGCACTGAGGAAGTAGAGGCAGGCAGATCTCCAAGAGTCTGAGGCCATCCTGGTGTATGTGGTGGGTTCCAGGCCAGCCAGAGCTACACAATAAGACCCTGACTCAATAAATAAAGAACAATAAGTGAACGCCTTAATTTTAGGAGGTGGTTGTAAATGTAGTACTGATATCCATGGACCTCACACAGTAAGGAGTCTGGGTGTGTTGGCACTATGCTAGGCCTTGGGTATACAAGGGTGATGCAGGTGTAATTCTTGTTTGGTTTGGTTTGGTTTGGTTTTTCGGAGATGTAATTCTTGTTTTGCAAAGCTACTTTATTACTTTATATGTATGAATGTTTGGCCTCCATCATTTATGCCTACGTATCATGTGCATACCTGGTGCCCACGGAGGCCAGAAGACGGTGTTGGATCCCCTGGAACTGTAGTTAGTAGACAGTTGTGAGCTGCCGTGCTGGTGCTGGGAACTGAACCTGGATCCTTTGGAAGAACAGAGTACTCTTAACCACTGAGCCATCTCTCCAGACCCTAAGCTGCGGTTCTTGCCCCAGAGTATTTCTTTTGAGTTAAACTAAGTCAGAATTCCTTTCATTTTTGTCTCATGTTTACGAGCTAGGGTGTCACTTTGTAGCGCAAGTCCTGGTTGAAAGTACAAAGCCCAGGCAGGCCTTAGCCTTAGACTCTGTCAAGCATGTAGTTGCATCCCACAGGACCGGGCTTGTTGCTCCCTTTTGAACTATTGACCAGAGCGTCAATGCATAGTGTTTTCTGATACAGTAGTTCTTAGTCCCACTGTTAGCTTTAAGTGAGTGAAGTTTACCTCAGAAAGGTATTACATCATGCATGTGTTCATCTGTCATCGTATCATTATGTTTTGGATGCAGGGTCTTGTGAGCTCAGGCTAGCTTCCGATTTATAGTTCAGCATGCTATCTAACTTATACCCATACTTCTGCGATTCTGTGTAGGCTGTGCAACAGGTGATTACCAACCTACTAATTGGGAAGATAGAGCTTCGTTCTGAAGATTCTCCGGATATTTTGCCTTATTCTCACGAAAGACGAGTTGAGAAGCTTGTTGTCCCCCTTGGGGAAGAACTTGGAGCTATCCAAAAGGCATACATCCAGGTAAGCCATTTTTATCAGTGTGGGGTTCTGGTTAAATGAACCGGGGATGGAATTATTTCAGTTAGAATATAGTAGAGTGTATAGTAGAGTGTATATACGATATTTCATTTCGTATAATTATGAAGTTGAAGAACATCTCTGAAATTGAAACTTGGGGTCAGTCAGCCCTATTTTTATATGCACTAAACCATTTTCTATTTACAAAATGGGCTATTTGTAAAACAGATGAATAGCCCTAAGCCTGATTACAATCTGGTGATCCTTTGCTGTCTGATAAGCCTGTATCTCCCAGAATTCATGTTTTATTTTCCGCAGACCCTTTCCCCCTAAAACCTTGAACATTACTTCTCGTCCATAAAAGTCATCCTTGTGAGAGATGTCATTTGTACTTTACAACAGCTTAAGGGACTTGTATGTCATCTTAGGGCCAGGCCAAATCCTGACTCCCACAGGGATTATGTTTACCTCAGCCATTCTCCCTAGACCAGTGGTTCTCAACCTTCATTATGCTCTGACCCTTTAATACAGTTCCTCATGTCGGTGACCTCGCAACCATAAAATTATTTCGTTGCTACCTCGTAACTGTAATTTTGCTACTGTTATGAATCAGAATGTAAATATCTTATATGCAAACCCAAAGGGGTCACAACCCATAGGTTGAGAATCGATGCCGGACTCTTATCTTGATCATTGCTTCTAAGTCAACAAGAACCCCTATCAGAGATAGAGGCATATATATTTTGTAAAGAACTTCAATGTAAACATGCCTTAAGAATGTTGTACTCATTGGACTGCATTGTTAAATGAAAACCTTTTTCCAGAATTGTACTGTGCTTAAATATAGCAAAATTTCCCTCCAGCTTTCCCGAAGCACAGCCAAATATCTTCTCCCTTTGAGGGGGTGGGGAGGGAGGGAGGGAGGGAGGGAGAGAGAGAGAGAGAGAGAGAGAGAGAGATATTGAGAGGATGTATGTATGTATGTATTCCTAAATGTATAAATACATCCTGCTCAATCTGTATAGTGTTACTTATGTGTGTATATTTTCAAAGCTGACTATTTGGTATTAGATAATCAGTTGATGTGCTCTTCCCTGGGAAGATTATTTCTATTGCTCTCAACATTCCGTAGTTGCCTGTAGTTCTTTGTCTAGGATGAGACTTCGTGAGCTGAATACATATCTATTGGTTTTTTTGAGACAGGGTTTCTCTGGGTAGCCTTGGCTGTCCTGGAACTTGCTCTGTAGACCAGGCTGGCCTCGAACTTAGAGATCTGCCTGCCTCTGCCAGGACTAACGGTGCTGGGACTAGAGGCCAGTACCACTGTGCCTAGCTTGATTGTGTATTTTTTGAGTGAACCTTTGAACTTCAGTATGAAATGCACACAGGCATAGGTGTATATAAGCAGCATTGCCCACAAACTGGCTCTGAGTTTTCACAATGAAACATACCCATGTGAACATACCCATCATTCAGCCAGAAGTTTCTTTTTGTTTTTGAGACGAGGTCTCTTTATGTAGCCCTGGCTATCCTAGATCTTGCTATGTAGACCAGGCTGGCCGTGAACTCAAAGAGATCTGCCTGTTTCTGCCTCTGGGTGCTGGCAGTTTCTTTATAATATTCTTACAATATGGTTCTCAAACGGAAGTGATTTTCCTCAGCAGATGCTGTCTGGCAGTATCTTGACACTTCGTTGTTTAACTGGGAGCTGGGGCACGGAGGAGAAAAGGTGTAGAGTACTGCTCCTAGTGTATAGAGACCAGAACGTGACTAATATCCTGCAGTGGACACATTAGCCCTCTCACAACAAGGAATTCTCTGGCCCAGTCACCATGTACCAGTATTGCAGCTGTTGAGAGACTGCTAGAGTTTGACTTTTGAGGCAGTTCTGTCTGTCCTTTATAATTAGTCTCAAAGGAGAAAACTGTGTGTTTTCAAACCTTCATCCTCATGGATTAAAAATGGTTTCCATTTTTTTTCCCACTTAGCCCACTGAGAGATGGGGTGAAATTTCCCTTTCCTCAACTTTGGGCTTGCCCTGATTTAGAAATAAGCTAGTAGGCCAGGCGCGGTCACACATAGCTTTACTTCCAGCACTTAGGCAAAGGCAGGCGGATCTCTGTGAGTTCAAGGGCAACTTAGTCTGTATATTTGGGGCCAGCCAGGGCTATGCAGTGAGAATCTTGTTTAAGAGGGAGAGAGAAGAGAAGAGAAGAGAAGAGAAGAGAAGAGAAGAGAAGAGAAGAGAAGAGAAGAGAAGAGAAGAAAGAGAAAGAAGGAAGGAAGGAAAAGAAAGAAATAGGGTTGGGGATGTTGTTTAGTGGTAGAGCACTTGACTGCCTGCCTTGTGCAAGACTGAGTTCAACCCCCAGTGCTGAAGAGGAAATGAAAAGAAGTAAATATGCTGTTAAATTATAGTTGAATAAAATTGAATATGTACTTCTGCTAACTCTTAGGTGGATGGTGTCTAGGTATAAATGCCAATGCTTTAGAATTTTGATATCTTGTGTTAGTTTAAAAATTAATTTCATGATATATTTTATTAAATAACCAACTTTTAATATATGGCAAAGTCATTGTATTTGAAAGTAAGCTTGCAATAAATTTCTTTTAAATTTGCAGATTTTGGAAACATTTGCAAGTTCTTTGATTCAGAGAAACGTTTTGATGAAAAGAGACATCCCCAATCTAACAAAATACCAGATAATTCTGGCAAGAGATCAATTTAGGAAGAACCCATCCCCAAATATTGTGGTATGTATTTTAAAATAAATTTTGGTGACTGATTAAATCTTTACTGAGCGCTTAGGGGCTGGAGAGATGGCTCAGCGATTAAGAGTGCTCTGACTGCTCTTCCAGAGGACCCGGGTTCAATTCCCAGCACCCACATGGTGGCCCACAACTGTCTGTAGCTCCAGTTCTAGGGGACCTGACACCCTCACACAGACATACAGCAGGCAAAATACCAATGCACATAAAACAAAAATAAATAATAAATGAATCTTTACTGAGTGCCTGGTAAAATGTAAACGATAAATTTTAGGAATATATTGATTAGTTCAATAAGAATTTACATACCATTTATTGCAGGTGTGGTGGTTCACATTTGTACTTCTTGTATTTGGGAAGCTGAGGTGAGAGGCTTGCTATGAGTTCAAGAACAGCTAGAATGAAAAAGGAGCGGAGTCCAGGAGATGGCTAAGCAGCTGCTAACAGCACTTGCCTGATGGCCTGAGTTCAGTCCTGGAGACCCATGTGATGGAAGCAGGGTTGTCCTCTGACCTCCTTGTGTGTGCCACAGCACAGATGGACCCCCCCCCCCCTTAATTGGTAAATGTAATTCAATGTTCTAAAAAGAATTTAGGTGTGATTATATAGCTCATGTTTTAATTAATTCACGTTATGTATGTGTGAGTTTGGGCACCTGTGCCCCTGCACTCATAGTGGCCGGAGAAGAACATTCGGGAGCCTGCTCTCATCTTCCTCCTTGCTGAGGCCGGTCTTTCTTTTTTTTTTCCCCCAAGACAGGGTTTCTCTCTGTAACTTTGGAGCCTGTCCTGGATCTCACTCTGTAGCCCAGGCTGGCCTCGAACTCACAGAGATCCGCCTGCCTCTGCCTCCCAAGTGCTGGGATTAAAGGCATGTGCCATCACCACCCGGTTTTGTTTGGTTTTGCGGTAGGGACTCAGCTATATAGCCCTGGCTGGCCCCAAACTCTGTATGTAGACCAGGCTAGCCTTGACCGCACATAGATCTTCCTGCCTCTTCTGAGATTAAAGGCATGCACCACCATGCCAGACTCATATGTGTTTTTATGTGGATTCAGGGGATCAAATTTGGGTCATCATGTTCATGTAGCTGGAGCCGTTCCCTGCTGAGCTACCTCCCAGCCTATATGTTTTACCTTTTAACAAGTAGTCTTTTAGTCTATTTCTGATTAAAATGTAAGGCCATCATGACATTTAGTCCAATTCTTTTTGTGTTGTTGATTGTTTTTTTTGTTTTGTTTTGTTTTTTGTTTTTTGGTTTGGTTTGTTTTGGGTTGGTTTTTTTTTTTGAGACAGGGTTTCTTTGTTTAGCCTTGGATGTCCTGGGACTAGTTCTGTAGGCCAGCACCCAGCAATTTAGTGCAATTCTTGACACCAGAAGTCATAGGAAGCATTCTAACAAGCTTCTTAGAAAGAAAGAAAGAAAGAAAGAAAGAAAGAAAGAAAGAAAGAAAGAAAGAAA
>CABHPR010105839.1:0-29060 GCA_902168415.1 Peromyscus melanophrys
GGTGCTCGCGGGCCGTGATCCTGTCTCCTCGCTCCCGGCTCCGCTCCTGTTCCCGGAGCCTCCGGGCCCAGCAGCATGACGTCTGCCTTGGAGAACTACATCAACCGTATCCTCGGGCGGGCGGCTGCTCAGGCCGCGGCGGGGGCGGGACCGGGGGCCGGGGGCGCGGGCGGCGCGGGAGACTCGGGGTCCCGATCCGCCGTGGGATCCCCCGGACCGACCCGGCGCTCTTCCCCCCATCACAGATCCCAGTGTCCTCAGAACTTTCCTGCAGGTAGCCTTTCGATTGGTTGTTCCAGATTCCGTAAGGCTTGTGTGTTCCAACACTGGGAATAAGATGAACTGTTTTCCTAAGGACTGTCAGTTTGTAGGTACTCGCAGGCTTGCTGTTTGTTCTGGGGCAGCATAAATGGAAAGATGGTTCTCAGATTTGAATTTCGGGCCCCCTACCTCCACTTGAAGTGTCTATGCGATAGAATAAAAAGAAAGCTTGTAATCGTGATGGGGTTTAGTGAGGGGCAAGTAGCTTTCCAAAGCCTTTATAAAATTTTAAAAGAGAACTGCTGCTTTAAAGTCAGGACAGAAACATTGCACTGAGCATATGCACAAAGAAGAAACAAAAGCTAAATACAGAGAGTTTTTAGTGAAGCAAAGGATATTGGCACTTGCTGGCATTAATTATGACCACGTCTTGGACTAGGAAGGGTCTTAACATGCTTAAAATGATGCAGCATTGGTTAACACTCATCCGATTTTTATTTCAGAGGTGAAGAAATGGGTCTAAGAAAGGAAGGAATTGTCTTGCTCAGCGTCATAGATTGAAACCATTGCTCTTTAAACCAGGGTCAAACGTCGCAGACTATATATACTCTTCTTCCATTTGATTAAGTGTTTTCAAGGTAGAATTGAAATAAGTTTTTTAAACAACTTAAGTTTTCCCCCTCATGAGCCGTGGCTGTGTTCCATCTTAATTCCGCCACTTTTTTTTTGTTTGTTTGTTTTCTTTTTTAAGTAATTGAAACCATTTCCTTACCAGGCTGAAAGTTTTCAGTTTGTAATCTTTAAGAACTACTTCCCTTGACTCAGTTCTCAGGAACCGTTGCTGTTATCACTTCTGATGGGAGAATGATTGTGGTGAGTAGCATTTTTATTCTTCTCTTTCTTGTAGGCTTACTGATTGTAAGTAGCATTTCTGATCTAATGTTCAGGTACAGCAGTATAACTTGGATTCTAGTGTTCTTGTGATTCAGCTGACAAACCCTCGTCTATTGATTGCCAATATAACTTCTCTAATAAACCTTGAAGGCTGGTGATACAAAATGCAGAACTGTTTAATAAGCTGACTCATTTTCTTCTTGGATGTTTTATTTCCATTCCATTACCTTTTGTTTGTTTGTTTGTTTTTAATTTAGAGATTTTTAACGATTTACATATGCATATGCTTTCTATAGGTTGCTTAACAGTGGGGAGATCCAATCTGAGAAATGTGTATTCAGTGATTTCATTGTTCTTAAAAAATAATGAGTTCAGTTTCAGAAACTAAGCTATGACTTCACTAGGGTATGATCTTTGGGACCATTACTTTATCTGCTGTCTCTGAAATATTTCTTGCATGACTGTAATTTAATCCCATGTTTTCTCATTTGTGATTTCAGTTTATTTTTTCTTAAAGATTTATTTTTACTCATGTTTGTGTGTATGTCTGTGTGAATGCCTGCCTTGTGTGTGGGGCTACAGTACACAAGGAGCCCAGAAGACTTTGTCAGGTGCACGAGACCTAGAGTTACAGGCAGCTGTGAGCCACACTATGTGTGGGTGCCAGGAAGGGTCCTTTGGAAGAACAGTATATGCTCTTAACCACTGAGCCATCTCTTCAGCCCCTTTATTTTCTTCTTAATCCTTTTGATTCTTCTTACTCCTTAGTGAGCAATACCAGTCAAAGGGATAGACTGCCATAGACTAAATGTGTATCATGTGCTAAGAATTTTGTGTGTTACTTAGTGTGCAAACAACCTTGTGAAGAATTACCACTTACATTGTAGATTAGGAAGCAAGTTTAGGAAAAAACAAACAAACAAAACAAAAAAACCCGAGTTACTTTCCCAGACATTCAGTATAGCAAGTGACAAAACTGTAGTATTGTAAATTGTGTTTTATTCCAAAACCAACATCACTTCCCTTGCTTGTCCTTAATAAAGGGCGCAATTATGTAGGATTTTGTTTGTTTGTGGTAGTGGTGAGTTCACAGTCTTAAATTTGTGAACTGTGGGCAATTAGTAATAAGTAATTAGGAGTATGTTAGTTTCAACACTGTAAGAAGTTTGTTGCTGTTAACAGATAATTTGCAAATAGCTGATTTTTGAAAACCTCATGTTTCAATTTCTTATTTCTGTTAGAAAATGTTTATAGAAGAAAAGCTAAACAGAAACATTACATTACATTCAGTAGTTCTGTCTTTATCACATAGTCACCTGACAAAGTATTTGCATATAAAATGAAGGCGAGAAGACCTTTTTAGGGGTTTATGGTAACCACCGTTTGCTAATTGCTATAGTAAATAGTCCAATTTGTTTTTCTTCCCAATTCCCAGATTACAAGTTTCCATTTATTCCATTCTGATTTTATATAATTATGGCATTACGAACATGGGAGTTTAATGGTGGACCCAAGAGATTAACCACCCAAATCCAAAATAAACTATTTCTTCAGAAACTTAAACAGCATTCCTGATACTACATTTTTCTGTAGCCACACAATTTTTCCTGATTGTTTCCTTCAGCTTAAAGTTTCTGATTATTTCGGCTCTATATATGTCGACTGTAATACTAAGAGAATTCAATAGTACATACACACAAGACATAATATTGGCAACAAGGATATACTGAATGTTAGCTGTAACTACCATGTGATTTTGTGTGTATTTATAGATTAATTTCTGGAAAGCATTGTTTACAGCAGAATAAATAGCATGGTTACTTTGTGATCTGGCTCTAGAGCTCCTCTTGTGTTTCTATACTGAATCTACTGTTTACTATCCATGAAATCTTGAATCATCATTTTCTGGAGCATCGGGTCCCATATTTGAAGTGGACAAAACACTATACTATCTCCAAGGTGAAGAAAAGTGGCGGTGATTTGTGCAGTGTGTTTCTTTAGCCAGCGCCTTTCACTAAGAAGTAACATACAGTGATCTGTTGCATGGCTGGTTTGTGCGTCTCATTATTAATGTTAAAAAAAATCATTTTATCTTAAATGTGTCCTGTTTTAGTTTGTGTTCTTAGTGCTAGTTCCTAGACTGTGTGAGTTTACTTACTTGGAAGTGCTAGGGCCTGGGTGTCCTTTGCAGCTGCACCATAGTCAGGTTCCTGGTACAAGTGTTTCCCGTCATGAAGCAAGGAAGAGGTAAGCTCTGTGTCATGGAATACTTCTGGACTACAGAAGACATTTTATCTGCGTGTGGACTTATATTAAGACATGAGTACTTAGCCGGCAGCTGAAATGGTTCTAAGTTTGACTTACATATTCAGAACCAGAATATATTTTGTTTTTTCTTGCATGTTTTCTTTCCAGGGAACACTAAAAGGTTTTGACCAGACCATTAATTTGATTTTGGATGAAAGCCATGAGAGGGTGTTCAGCTCTTCACAAGGAGTAGAACAGGTCGTATTAGGATTATACATCGTGAGAGGTGACAATGTGTAAGTAAAATAAGTCATTTTGAGTAAAGT
Organism: Peromyscus melanophrys; assembly: GCA_902168415.1. Classification (NCBI taxonomy): domain Eukaryota; kingdom Metazoa; phylum Chordata; class Mammalia; order Rodentia; family Cricetidae; genus Peromyscus; species Peromyscus melanophrys. The sequence goes on from CABHPR010105839.1 coordinate 3,729, forward strand.
TACATTTTCACTACGGTGTGCTTGCATTATGGAAGAGAGATTTTCCCCAATTTATATGATGTTATCCATACGTTAATAGAATTGTGTATTTATCTGTTTTGTAGATATAGTTTATCTTGTATTTTTTAATTTATACTTTTTTTTTTTTTTGGTTTTTTCGAGACAGGGTTTCTCTGTGTAGCTTTGCGCCTTTCCTGGAGCTCACTTGGTAGCCCAGGCTGGCCTCGAACTCACAGAGATCCGCCTGCCTCTGCCTCCCGAGTGCTGGGATTAAAGGCGTGTGCCACCAATGCCCGGCTTAATTTATACTTTTTATGGTGAGATACCTCAGGAACCAACTAAAGTGGTCTCTTCACAAACCAGATATTTACCTCCTGAGACTTCATGTTCATTTACTTATCAACTTATATGATGTTATCCATATGTAATAGAATTATGCATTTATCTGTTTTGCAGATACAGTTTAATCTTACATTTAATTTATACTTTTTATGTTGAGACCTCAGGAACCAACTAAAGTCTTCTCTTCACAAACCAGACATTTACCTCCTGAGACTCCATGTGTATTTACTTATTTGAAAATTGGCCTTTGAACGTAGAGTCTTGTACATGCAGAACATGCAGTCTCCCACTGATGTGTGCTCTCCAGCTTTCTTTACTTTTTAAATTTTGAGACAAGGCTTTTCTAAGTTACTTAGACTGATTTTGAACTTTGGATCCATGTATTACCATAGCCTCTATGTAGCCTAAACTACTGTTTTGTATGTGTTCCTAATAGGAAAGTGACTTGGATAGGCCCAGCAAATGCCCTGCTCTGCACCAAATTCATTCATTCTTTCTTTCTTTTTTTTTTTTTTTTTTGGTTTTTTCGAGACAGGGTTTCTCTGCGTAGCTTTGCTCCTTTCCTGGAACTCACTTGGTAGCCTAGGCTGGCCTCGAACTCACAGAGATTCACCTGGCTCTGCCTCCCGAGTGCTGGGATTAAAGGCGTGCTCCACCACCGCCCGGCCCAAATTCTTTCTTAAAGAGGCTTCTTAACATCTTGGAAAATCTCTTTAAAAATCTCCTGTTTGGGCTATTTTAAATAATTTGGGCTCATTTAGCTGTCACTGTTTTTAGTGAACTGGATGTACTTAACATGCCCCATGAAAAACCCGTTGTCTTGAATTGAGGACACTGACAGTCTAGCTGGAGAATATCTTAGAGGTGGCCACTTGACAAAGGCTGCAACCGTTCTGAGCAGTACACCTACTTACTTTGTGGAGATGTGGTATTTGAGAAGTGCCTGGTGACCAAGGAACTAAATTTGAACTTTGGAGTTTGGGGGATTTTTTTTTTGTCGATGTTTTTGCTTGCTTGTTTTGGTGTTTTTTTTTTCTTTTTTTGATAGTAACCTGGCTTACCTGGAACTTGCTGAATAGCCCAGACTTTCTTCATTCTCCTTCAGCTTCCCAAGTATTAGGATTATAGGACTAATCTGCCTTACGTGACTAAAATTTAAATTTAATTTAAATGTTTCTAGAATACTATGAAGAGTCAAAATATGTTTACAGGACAGCAAAAGATATTAGTACCTTTAGGTGGTTTGAAGGGATATGTAAGATGATAGGAGAAGGGATACTTAATTCATTTAATGGATTGTAAGTTTAATGCGTTAGTGAATACTGTAAGTTTATCTTAAAAAGAATATGTGCTTTATTCACTTAACATTACCTGAAATCTATGTGGTAAATAGGTAGATTTCTCCTTAATCAAAATTGGGTTTATAATTTATAAACTGTTCTCTGGAGATGACTTTTAGGTGAAATTATAGCGTGAGTAGTAAGGGATGAGCCAGAGCAGAGGGCCCCTTGTCCTCTGACCACAGCAGTACAGACGAAACATTGTACTGTGAGTGATGGACTCATTGATTTTTTTAGAGTGCCTCCTATGTCTAAGTACAAAGAAACCAAAATTGGACATTTACCCTAAACCTACTGGGGCTATAACCTGATTTTAAGAGCTCATGAAAAAGACATGGAGTTTTAAGAATGTTTGTAAGTAAATGGATTAGTGTCTTTCTTAGTAGCTTGCAATTGCCCCCATGGGGGCTTTTGTTTGACTGTAAGTAAATGCAGCAGATCAACCATTAGTTTTCAAAGATCCGATGTTCAAACACATTGCAGTATCTCTTTAATATTTGTTCCTTAATACTGCCTTCACATTGTTTCTCGAGTGCTATGACTACATGGGTAATTCAGTGAGTCATGAAATGGCATTTGCTTCCCACCTTACACTTTTACTGCACCTTCTCAGTGCCACATGTTTGGAAGATGCTGTAGTTCATGGGATTTTAGAATTGTATGGAAGTTTATTTCAGCATGTACTTAACTCTTGTCTGTTCCCACACTAATAATAGGGCAGTCATTGGAGAAATTGATGAAGAGACGGACTCTGCACTCGACTTGGGGAATATCCGAGCAGAGCCTCTGAACTCTGTAGCACACTGAAGTCTCAGCATGTGCTTAGATGGCTGTAAATCCTGTACAGAAACTGCTTGTTCTGAAGATGGTGTTTAGATTTTTTTATGAGTGTGTTATTGTGGATTTTGACTTTGTGTTCATATATTGTATTATGTAAATTTAAATATTTCTACATTTTTATTGGGAAACATTGCCTAAATTAATAAATGTGGTTGCCTCATTTATTTTTCTACTAAATGATATAAAAATCTAACGATCATTTTGAACACTTAGGAAATACCATTACTTTTGGTAATTTAATATTTATGGAAAATTGGCTGTAAAGAGAACTTAGACTATTATTGTAACGTACGTGCAAATAATAGTAATAAATGAGACATGTTTCTTTCTGTGTTTTTTTTTTTTTTTTTTTAAGAAAATCACTAGACAGTAAATTGTCTTCTACAGATACCTCAGTCGTACCTGAGATGTTTATCCCATTGCCCTATAGTGGTTGAAGAATTAATTGTTCCTTAGGTCTAAGAGATGTAAATAAAAATTTTGGTTGAGTAATGAAACAAATTGCAAAAAAAATTAATAGGAAAGTAAGAATGGCCAGGAGGATGTAGATAAATCTTTAGATGCCCAGTAATCTCGCAGAATTTAGTATCTGAAAACAGATAATGTAACTCAAATACCGTTGTACTGCTGAACCTTTTAAAAGAGAATGGGGTATATCTGCCATTAAAGGAGCTTGTGTTCAGTGTTGTGGGTATTTACTTAAATCCAGAGCAGTGCTCTGCTGCCACACTCTGTTTACCAGTTCCATGAAGCTGCTTTCTTGACTTTTCAAAGAATTCACAGAAGCAGTGTTGTAGGTCATGTTTACATACTTTAAGCATTCACAAAACTCAATTTCATGTGTGGGCCAAATGGGTATCTTTGGATAGAATAGAAAAATGTGTACATTCTTGTAATTCAAATAAAATCAGTCTTTTTAATGTTTTCCATTTTTTAACTAAGTGCAAAAATTTCTGTAAAGATCTGAATAGTAAAACTTTGATGCGGCAAAGGTCCTGTGGTCTTGACAACAATTGCTCGCCTCTGGTTACAGCATAAGCAGCAGTAGACAATACATGCATACTCTTGGTTCTCTTCCCAGCAGAACCTCATTTACAAAGCAGGCAGGCTCTGTTTGGCCTGAATACCATAATTCTATAACTTAGCTTAAAATATGGTCAAAAGGAGGGGCTGGGGATTTAGCTCAGTGGTAGAGCGCTTGCTTAGCAAGCACAAGGCCCTGGGTTCAGTCCTCAGCTCTGAAAAAAAAAGTGCTCAGAGCAATTTGGGCTGGAGAGATGGCTCAGAGGTTAAGAGGCTGTTCTTCCAGAGGTCATGAGTTCAATTCCCATCAACCACATGGTGGCTCACAACCATCCATAATGAGATCTGGTGCCCTCTTCTGACCTGCAGGTGTATATGCAGACCAAACACTGTATACATAATAAATAAATCTTTAAAAAAACAAAACAAAATATGGTCAAAAGGAAAAGATAATGGACAGTTTGGGTAAGTTCTGGAGTGGGCCCTTTTCAGAGTTCATTAACACTTAATATTCAGAATCAATGTAATTGTTTGGGTTAAACAAAAGCCTTGTGAGGAAAGTTTAGGAAGTACTATCATGCCTAGCCTGTAATTAAACTTTTGTAGACAGTAATAAAATTAATGTGATACAAAATGGATAAAGCAAGTAAGGTTAGGGACTATGAGCCAGATACCCTGTTTTAATACACAGTACTTTAAGTTTCGAAACCAGTTCCAAAAATTAAGCTAGATGTTTAACACTTTTTCAAAAAGTTTTATTCAAATACTACAAATGAAGTCTGCACACCTTTTCCCAAAACTGCTTGTCATACTGTGTTTTCTTGATGAGTCTGGATAAACCATCTGGAATGCTTTATTTTATGGAAGAAGTGAATGACCAGAGACCAAAAGGCTGATTATTCCTGGATGTGTGTGACTCTGCTCACAGCCACTTCAAACGATTTCTTTTGCATGAGAGCTATAAGAGAATGCCTAGTTTCTATGTGGTATCAAGGTTTTTAATGCTCCTTAATGAGACTTACTCGAGTCAATATTCCTAAAGAGCTGCAAGTCAATTTTTTAAATTGTATCTGTGCTTTGTGATTCAGACAATGCAAAACTGAAAACCAGCTTACTGACAATGAGTTAAAAAATGTTTCTTGGCAAGCTATTTTCATTAAAATTGCTCGAAGGGGGCAAAACAGGCCTTTATAAATGGGGGGGGGGTATTTTCTTTGCAGTTGAACAGGTAATTCTTAAAAAATAGTTCAGCATAACATTACTTTTAGGTTAAATCACATTGTTAAATGGCTTCATGCTGGCAGTTTGGATTTAAAAATACTACAAATGTATTTACAAAATACTACAAAGCCATAAACACTAAAGATACATTTTTATTAATATTTCTTAAAAAAAAAAAACACCCCTAGAAGAGCATTCTCAAAATTTAAAGCTAATAATGTGAGAATACAGAGGAATAAAAACGTGATTCCAATATAGGATAACCATGTCAACATTTCTCCTAACACTGGAAGAATTGGCTCAGTGGATAAGAAAGCAAACAGCATCTTCATAATGCTATGTGAACCCATTCACCTAGTAGCCAGTTCTAACGCAGCCCTTCACCCACAGTATGATATAGTCTGGGCATTTTTATTTGAATGCATATCATTTTCCAGGTGTAATGCTGGATGCTTCCTGTAGTGATCCTTTTATATGTGGAGACACTGAGGCTCTTTATTCGTCCAGGATTTTCTAGTTATTCCCATGACCTGAAAATAGAGTATCGAAATGGATTATCATTACTCAGATTGATAGTCTTCTGAACTGGGCTCATTAAAGTTCCCTGTGGACTAAAATTTTTGATCTCTACTCATTGATCTTGGTTTACTGCATCTATAATGGAGCAAATGGGAATAATTGTTAAGATGAACCAGGCACTTGGCTACCCCATTGAGCCTTTAAGATTCTGTTTTATTTGTTTGAGGTTCTCCTCTCTTGCCCCTTCCCTTTTAGAACACAGTGTACTCTGTCTTAATTGAGTCTTGGGCAAATGAGATAAAATTGCATTGTTTCCATTGGAGACTAGAAGGAAGTGTTCACAAGAAACCAGCTCCATCCAGTTGTACACAGATGTATGAATAGTAGTGTTCTGTTCTGACCAGCTGAGCATTCATTTAGTTGGAAATAGCTGGTTCTGCTCCACAGAGCTGTTTTTAACACTTGGTAAGTGGTGCTGTGATTACTATTCCTCCCCGTGACCTGGGCTTAGTTGTGCTTTGTGACTTGATACTGCCTCCAAATGACCATTACTTCCTTTTCTAAGTGTCAGGGACACTTGTCAAGCTGCTAATAAATACCATCTCTAAGCCAGGGAACAAAATACACATGTTGATCCTTGGTGAAGTTCCCTTCTATGTAGTACCTCAACCAAATCATCTTGACACAAGAATTTATGTTAATAAATTCACTAAGTTCTTTTAGTGTCATAGGATATAATGTACGAAGCCAGATTCATTTAAAGCTACAATCATCTTTTTTTAAATAGATATAATTCAGCTTGATTTTTTTTTCATTTTTATTTTCCAGTAAAATTTCTACTGTAATTCTGTAGATTAGATAATGCTAAGGATGGCGGCAAAATAGAACTCAGCAGTTGTGTTTCCTACATTGGCTAACTAACCATCTACTACCTACCAGCAGCATTTGGGAGATGGAGAAGTTGAGAACTCAAGGAGATGAGTTGTCTTCAAACATTTTTAAACCTTTAAAAAATCTAGCATTTATGTTAGTTAGATCCTTTTTGTATTTTGTGTGTTTTTCATATAATTAAATTATTCTTTTGTTAATCATTCCTTATCTTTTTGTAGCACAAATAAAGAATTGCTGCAAATACTCTCAAAATTCCACTCTCTTGTCCTATTTCAGTATTCTTTAAACTATATGGTATAACTTCTCTGTTCTCATTAGGGTAGTAGTAAATTATGAGCATTCTGGGTGTTTTAAAAAATTTTTCAGAAATGATACTAATGACAGGGGGAGTGGTGTGCAGAAGAAGCCGTCTTCCGAGCGGCTCCTCCTCCAACCTTTCATTAAACGTATTCTTTTCTCATACAATATAATCTGAACACAGTTTCCCCTCCCTCTACTATTTCCAGTTCCTCCCAACCTCCTCTCCCATTCGGATCCACTCCTGTCTCCCATTCAAAAAGAACAGGCTTCTAGTAAGTAACAACAAAATATAACAAAACAAAATAAAACAAAATAAAAACCATCATACTCAAGTTGGACAAGGGAAGCCAACAGAAAAATAAATGAGCCCCAAGAGAAGGCACAATAATCAATGACCCACTCATTTGCACATTTAGGAGTTCCACAAAAGCATTAAACTGAAGACTATAGTACATAGACAGAGGACTTGGTGCAGACACATATAAGTCCTGTGATTGCTGTTTCAGTCTCTATAATTTCGTATGAGCTCTGCTCAGTTGTTTAGAGGGCCTTGTTCTCCTGGTCTCCTCTGTCCCTTCTGTTGTCACTGCTCCTGCCTCCCCTGAGCTCTGAGGGGAGGGATTTGATGGAGACATCCTGTTTGAAGCTTTGTGTTCCCAGATCTCTCTCTCTCTCTCTCTCTCTCTCTCTCTCTCTCTCTCTCTCTCTCTCTCTCTCTCTCTCTCCTCTGTAATGTCTAAGCTGGGTTTCTGTATTTGTTCCCGTCCACTGTAGGAGAAAGCTTCCCTGATGATGAATGAATAAGGCACTGATATATGAGTATGAGTATAGAAGAATAATATTAGGAATCATTTTATTACATTTTTTTTTAAGACCAGTAGTATTTGGTTTTACTCTAGATCTCTGGGCTCTGGGCTATCTAGTATCTAGTCTCCAGTTTTTGGTTACACAAGCAGTGTTGGATATGGGTTCCATCTCATGGAGTGAACCTTAAAATCAAATCAGACATCTGTTGGTTACTTCCACAAGATTTGTGCCACCATTGCTCTATCTTATTTTGCAGGCAGGACAGATTATGGATCAAAGGCTTTATGGTTCTGTTGCTGTTTATGTTTCTCTTTTGGTAGCCTGCAGAGTACTTTTCCATGTCAAAGACACTTGAACGTGGAAGTGAAGGTTCTTTGTAGGCACCAGCTCAACCTCTCCATGTTCAATGGGTTATGTGGATGTTGTCTTAGCTATGGGGCCTTGCTGTTAGTATGTGGAGAGCAATTTATTGTCTTGGCAATAGCTTGGGTTGTTTGTGGATTTCCATGGGGACCCTTTCTGTAGTCAGAGCTTTTTTGTGTCCTGTCCTACCGCTGGTCAGGACAAATCTCCCCCACTAGCGTCCCCCAAGTAAACACACAGAGGCTTATATTAATTATAACTGCATGGCCATGGCTCAAGCCTTTTGCTAGCTGGCTTTTATATCTTAAATTAGCCCATAACTATTCATCTATATATCACCACATGTTCCGTGGCTTTACCTGCCTCCCATTACATGTTGCTCCTTGGGCAGCTGGCATCTCTCTGGGCCTTCTTCCTGTCTCTCTTTGAATTTTCTGCCTGTCTCTAAGCTGCCTTACCATAGGCCAAATCAGCTTTATTTATCAACCAATCAGAGCAACACATATTCGCAGTGTAGAGAAAGACAATCCCCCATCACCTTTCTGTTAACAACTCAATTGGATGAGACCCAGTTCTGTGGTGGTATTGTGTTCCCCAAAATATTGTGTATGCTAATAAACTTATCTGGGGTCAGAGAACAGGACAGCCACAATATGAAACAGAGGTTAGGCAGTGGTAGCATACGCCTTTAATCCTAGCATTCCAGAGACAGAAATCCCTCTGGATCTCTGTGAGTTCAAGGCCACTTTGGAAATGGCCAGGCGTGGTGACCCACGCCTTTAATCCCAGAAAGCGAGTTTTAATCCCAGGGAGTGGTGGTAGAAAGCAGAAAGGTATATAAGGCGTGAGGACCAGAAACTAGAAGCCTTTGGCCTGGAGAAGCATGTGGCTGGTTAAGCTTTCAGGCTTTCGAGCAGCAGTTCAGCTGAGACCCATTCTGGATGAAGACTCAGAGGCCTCCAGTCTGAGGAAACAAGACCAGCCGAGAAGTTGGCCTGGTGAGGGTAGCTGTGGCTTATTCTGTCTCTCTGACCTTCCAGTGTTCACTCCAATAACTGGCTCCAGGTTGGATTTTATTAATAAGAACTTTCAAGATTCATGCTACACAGTTCCAGTACTGGAAGCTTTATTTGGTGACAAAAGATGGCCAGTTGGAGTTCCTTCTCCCTCATTAACTGGAGAGTCATTAGGATTGCCTTCATATATTAAGTGTCCACTACACTAGCTGTCCATTCCACCCCTCAAATGCCTTTCAATCCTAGCAGTCTCTCCCCTAATTCCCCACCTCATCCCACCTCCAGACCCCTTCCCACCTCATCCTCTCATTCTTCCCCCCTACCCCATTCCCACCACCAGTCTTCCCACAAAATTCATTCTATTTCCCACACCCAAGGAGATCCGTGTGTACCCTCTAGTCCCTTCCTCTACACCTAACATCTCTTGGTCTCTGGGATGCAGCTTGGTTATCATTTATTTGATGGCTTATATCTAGATATGAGCTAATATATACCATATTTAGATTTCTGGGTCTGGGTTACCTCAGTATGATTTTTTCTCTAGTTCCATCCATTTGCCTGCAAATTTTATGTCATTTTTTTTTTTTTTTTGGTTTTTTCGAGACAGGGTTTCTCTGTGTAGCTTTGCGCCTTTCCTGGAACTCACTTGGTAGCCTAGGCTGGCCTCGAACTCACAGAGATCCGCCTGCCTCTGCCTCCCGAGTGCTGGGATTAAAGGCGTGCGCCACCACCGCCCGGCTTATGTCATTTTTTTTAAAGAGCTGAGTAATAACCCATTGTGTGAATGTCTGGCTTTTGTTTTCATGTATACTGGATTTGCAAATACTTACAATGAGAAGTGAACAATTGTTACTGTGTTTGAAATGTGTTGAACAATAATACAGAAGTAGTACTGAGTGGGTAGGAGGTGTCTGGAAATAGCAATGTGTCATGTGGTATACTGTGTGTGTCAGTGCTTCAGGGGGAGAGCACGTACAGGGTAATACATGTTTTGCTTAATTTGCTTCACATAGAAAAAATCAGATATTACAATAAATTGTACTCTGCAGATAGGAAAAATGAAGTTGGTAGAAAATGTGGCACTGTAATTGAAAACATCTTTAAATGACATGAAGTCACAATAAGAGCTAAACAATTTTAAGTCATTTATGGTGGCCCCAAATGCCTTTAAGTCTGACTTGTGAGTGGCTGAAGCATGAGGGTTACAAATTTGAGGCCAGCCTACGGGTTAAACGTGGTCACAAAACCATAAGAGGTAAGCATAGGAAAGGGGCCTGTAGGGAAAGAGGAAGATTGATTGGTTGAGGAGGGGCTGAGAGAAGGTAGGCATTCTTGTAATCAGAACACTTTGTATGCGTGTATGAAATTGTCAAAGAATAAATTTATTAATAAAATGGTAGATGTTTTAAAGCATTTTATTTTAAAAGCACTTAGCTCTCTCATTCATTTCTGGCTGATGGAGAAAAGGGGCAGAGACACTTAGGTTGAGACAAATAAGGGGGCTGATTTTTCTCAAGGCGTTTTGATTTAGGGTTTCAGGCCAGTGTGGCATACCACAAAAGGTACACTCTGGGGTGTGGTTTGGCTTGTAATGCCAGCCTGTCAATTCTCATGTCTTGTTCCAGTGAGAGTAAGAGAAGCACCTGCCTTCTTTGGGTTGTGAAGACCCATAAGCACTTAAAACAGTCTGAAACATACAAGTCAGTCAGTACTAACAGTAGTAGTAGCTTTATCCTAATAATGGTGAACTCTTAAAAAACTTAACGTGACTCAGGAAAACTCAAAATTAAGAGGAGTTGGTGGGGGGAGAAAGGCTGAAAAGATGACAGAGGGCTTTGGGAAATGAAAATAAATTCTTGTGCAAAGTAACGTGTTGCTTTGATTACCAAGATGAGAAAGCAAGAAGAGAAAGCACGGAGAAAAACACCTAAAGCTGAGTGGTTCGAATGGTAAGTCAGATTTGTTAGTGTGGAGAGATGACTGGGAATGGGCCAGTCTGAGCGGGGGTGGAAAGGAACTTGCACCTCTGATTTTGTATATTGGAACTATCTTACGGATATTGAAAGATAACTTGGGGCAAAAAAATTTATATTAAGGAATACAGGTAAAACTCAACACTTTGTCAGTAAAACTTCATTTCCTGAGTTTATGTCACCACTGTCAGGGAGGTGGAAGACCTTGTCAGGAGGGGATTGCAGGCAATACACAAAATGCATGCCAGAGATGTAAATGCTTCTGTGTATAAAGATGTGGGAAGCCATGAGGAATCTTCATGAAAATAGATCAACTTAGGCTAGGCCCTTAAAGATAGTAAGTATTAGCATAGATATTTAATAAGAATTTTCAAGTTGGTACACAAGAAGGCAGGGACGGGAAAGATGTGGTAATATAGCAATGCATAGGTTATGACTCCTGCTCTAGACAGAAAACTTCTGAGCCTTTGAAACAGCTGAGCAGTGAGTGTGTGCATATGCCTACAGCCCTGGCAATGCTGTATTCAATAAGCTCCAGCAGCTAAGGCTAGCCATATAGGAGCTGCATATATTCATTTGACTATTCCTGTTTACCCAAAGCAGTAAAGCTCAACTGAGCAGATCTGGTGGACAACACATTGCCCATGTTGTCAGATATTGTTGTCTAGACAGCTAGGTGGTGTGTGCAGTCACACAGGAAGCAGGTCTGAATCCTCTCTAATTTCATCTTATGTACCTTTTCACTGTGATAAGCTAGAGCCATGACAGCTATGTTGCTTAATCCTCTGAATCTTCATGTATCACTGAACCTTAGGGTGGTCCTGAACACCCCACCTACTGCCCAAATAAAACTGTATTTAAAATTGTGAAGGAAGAAGGGGAAAGTACTAGGAAAGAATTTGTTATTCACCCTTAGAGTGGAAAGTGGGTTTTGTTTGGAAGATTCAAAATCTTAACTGTGTTGTCAAGACACCACAAGCTCAGTGGCATTAAGCAAAGCCTGTGACCAGAGGCAGATGGTTTTATAAAGCTTCTGCAGCAGTTCACCTGTCAAGCTGATATATTTTCAGACACGATAGAAGCTGGAAGCACAGACCTTCAAAAATAGGTATGTAAACCCAGATGTTATTGATTATACTTTGGAGTCGTGATTCTCACCTTTGAAGCTGCTAAAGAAGAACAGTTATTGCAGTAATTTGTTAAATTTTAAGTAATTTGATCTATTATTGTAGTAATTTGTTCAAAAAGAGGCATCAGTTGCTAGACACTGAGCTAGGAGCTGAGAGCTAGGAACTTTGATCAAAACAGTCTTTTTTTACTTGGAATCTGTGGTCCATTCTCTTAGCCACTCTCTGGAAAATCTGGAAGACAAGAGTTGGGGGAAGGTCTCATCCACTTCTTCACAGGGTCATCCATGCGTCCCTCCTAGGTCTTTCCCTGTTAGCTAGCCTCTCTGGAGTTGTGGGTTGCAGTCTGGCCATCCCTTCCCTCACGTCTAGTATCCACTTATGAGTGAGTACATACTATGTTTGTCCTTCTGAGTCTGGGTTACCTCACTCAGGATGATATTTTCTAGTTCCATCCATTTGCCTGCAAATTTCATGATATCATTGTTTTTACTGCTGAGTAGTACTCCATTGTGTATATGTGCCATATTTTCTTTATCCATTCTTCAGTTGAGGGACATCTAGGTTGTTTCCAGGTTCTTGCTATTATGAATAATGCTGCTATGAACATAGTTGAGCATGTGTCCTTGTAGTAAGATTGAGCATTCCTTGGGTATATGCCCAAGAGTGGTATAGCTGGGTCTTGAGGAAAACTTATTGCTGTGGGATGGTCTGTATGTCAAACATGTTGCTTATTGGTCAATGAATAAAACACTGATTGGCCAGTGGTCAGGCAGGAAGAAGTATAGGCGGGACAAGGAGGAGAGAATTCTGGGAAGTGGAAGGCTGAGGAGACACTGCCAGCCGCCACCATGACAAACAGCATGTGAAGATGCCGGTAAGCCACAAGCCGTGTGGCAAGGTATAGATTTATAAAAATGGATTAATTTAAGCTATAAAAACAGTTAGTAAAAAGCCTGCCACAGCCATACAGTTTGTAAGCAGTATAAGTCTCTGTGTTTACTTGGTTGGGTCTGAGCGGCTGTGGGACTGGCGGGTGACAGAGATTTGTCCTGACCGTGGGCCAGGCAGGAAAACTCTAGCTACAACTTATTCCCAATTTTCTGAGAAACCGCCATACTGATTTCCACAGTGGTTGTACAAGTTTGCGTTCCCACCAACAGTGCAGGAGTGTTCCCCTTGCTCCACATCAGTGTTTTTGATCTTAGCCATTCTGACAGGTGTAAGATGGTATCTCAGAGTTGTTTTGATTTGCATTTCCCTAATGACTAAGGCATTCCTTATATGCCTTTCAGCCATTTGAGATTCTTCTGTTGAGAATTCTCTGGGATGAGATCTACATGAGCGGACTGGGTGTGGGTGTGGGGTGGCAGAGGGTGAGGTGTGGGGGATGAGAACATAGGGAAAGGGAGGGTCAAGCTGGAACAGGGACAGAGTGGAAGGGCAGGGAGGAAGATACCATGATAGATGAGGACATCATGGAAATAGGAAGAGGCAGGGTACTGGGGAGGCTCTCAGGAATCCACAAGGATGACCCCACCTTGGTGTGCTGGCAGTGATCCAGACAGTGCCTGGACTGGTCTACTCTGGTGACCAGTCCAGCAAATAACCTAGCTGTCATCTTAGAGCCTTTGTCCAGTGACTGATGAAGGCAGATGCAGAGATCCATGGCCAGACACCAGGCTGAGCTCCGGGAATCCAATTGATGAGAGAGAGGAGGGATTCTGCAGGTGAGGGATGTCGAGATCATGATGGGAGGGCATGCAGAGATGACCGGCCACACTAGTGGAGGCCCATGAACTGTAGACTGGTGGCTGTGGAACTCCCATGGAACTGGACTAGGCCTTCTGGATATGGAAGACGGTTGTTTGGCCTGAACTGTTTGGGGGGCACTCAGGCAGGGGGATTGAGATCTGTCCCTGGTGCATGGACAGGCTTCTGGAATCCGGTGCCTGTGGTGTGACGCCTTGCACAGCCTTGGTGCAATGGGAAGGGGCTTGGACCTGCCTAGGCTCAGTGTGCTGGGCTCTGTTGACTCCCCATGGGAGACCTTGACTTGGGGGATGTGGGGATGTGGGGTGGCTTGGGAGAGAGGGCTGGGGGTAGGAGGAAGGAGGAGAAGGGGTCTGTGGGTAGTATGTGGAGTGAGTAGAAAATTTCTTAATGAAAAATGGAAAAAAAAAAGAATTGGGGGAAGAACACCATTATACTCAAGCCCTCCCTATCCCAAGGAAAGCAAAGGAGATCTTACTGTCTCAAACTTCCATCTTGCAGGGCTCAGGGAATATGAAGGGCTTCTGGGACCAAGGATTTACACTGACCCAGTGGACAAGAGGCCCCTGGACTGGGTGGGGTCTGCTTTGGGGAGTCATACCCTCTCTTTGAAAAACAAAACTGAAAAGTATCAGCATGTCTGACCTGGCACAGCACCCATATTTTTATGGTTTTAGATAAATAATGCATTTTATATGAACCTGAGAGGAATGGCTTCCCACAGAATATCATGTGAGAAGGATGGATCTTAAATGATAAGCAAAATGTCTAGGTCAGGAAGTGACAGTCAACAACGATTAGGGGAAAGATTGGGAGGGAGACATAAACTAAAGACCTCAGCTCACCTCATGTACCAATTTTCCCGAAAACGAGCAAACGATTTAGGGCAGTGCAATGGAGATTGTTCTGTCTTCAGTTTGCTGTTTGTTTTTGCTGTTGACGGGGATGACAGTTGACAAGGTCTTGTTCTCTAGTCTATGCTGATCTCTGAGCTTGCAAAATACTCTTGCCTGTGTTGTAAATCACTGTTTAAAGATGTATTACATTTGTTTATGCTTTAGAATATTTGTTTAATGATGCAAAGATGTGCTGCATTCTTAAATTTTTACTGTACTGTTTTATCTTTTCACGTAAATGGAACACTTTGTAATTCACTGGGACTAATGTCAGCATTGCAACTCTTGCACTTTTGGGCCAGTACTAAGTAATATGAAGATTAGTTAGACAGCAGTGAACTAGCAATGCACAACTCTAATAAAATGTGGGTGTTAAATAATGAGTGGATAGTGTATATAGTGTGTTTATGTTGAACAAATGGATGATTCACTGACAGGTGAGACATAAAATGAAGAGATTTCATCACACAACTCAGGATGATAGGCAATTTAAAACTTATAGAGTGCTTATTTTGCAATTTTTAATTTAGTGTTTTTATTTACCATAGCTCTGAAAACAACTGTGGATTAGGGAATCTATTGTATTACTTGAATCCAATTACTTAAGCTGCCCCTATGAACGTTTCTCAGAGGCATTTAGAGGAGACAGAGAAGAGGCCGAGCTTGGGCAGCAGAACAAGATGAGAACAAAAGAGATAGAGGGACAGTTCATCAGAGGCAAAAGCAATAAAGCTTCTGAATGTCTGTTCCTCATAGAAATTTTAAATGCTAGGACCTGGGTTGTGATAGAGTTTGCTTGGAATAGATGATTCTGTTCCCAGGAAGAAGGAAGAGAAGTCTTACAGAAGTTGGATTAGAGAAATAATGTGAGGGGAAAAGTAGGAGACAGTCACTTCTTAAGAACAGTGCCAGGGAAAATTTTGTGTTTAGGGAAAGGGAGAAATGAGAAGTAGTCAGAGGTTTGTTCATTTCTATTTGTTTTTGAGACACGATATCCTTAAACTGCTTGCCAATAATTCATTAAAAATGAATTTTAAAATGGAGTTTTGTATTGTTTAACCCCGTGATAGAAAAGCCAGTATGTTAAAAATTTTTAAAAATATTTCTCACAATGGGCAGAGTGCAGTTTTTATATCCATCTTATGTCCTCAACAAAGGCTCAGAGACATTAGTTCTTTGCTCCATTCTTGCTTTGTCTACTTCTTGTACGGTATTCTCTTCTTCACAGATTGCCATTTCATTAAGAACTTTATTTACTTTCTGTTCTCTGTTTGGTTCTTTGTCTTTTTGGACAGTTAAGTATCCCTAACCATACTGTGGTCACCCAAGAACCAGGGTAATCGTCCTGTTCTCTGATAATAATAAGGCATGGAAAGGTTGCTTTCTGCTCAGAGATGATGTTATGGCTGCAGGATGAACATCTTGGATAGAGGACACAAAGTGCTCTCATCTTTAAGACTAAGCATGCACAGTGTATTTAGAAAAACACCAAAAGTGGTTGTCACAATTGAGTTCCAATAAGTTGAAGAGCTTGAGATCAGGTGTAGGGAAGGAAACCTGGGGTCAAGGACATTCAGGTCATTAGAAGAAAGCCAGCCTTAAATATGAAAGAGTTAGAAAGTTCTTAGAAAGATTTTAGCAGAGAAATGACATCACTTGAAACATTCTGGATCACTTAACTCAGTGGGTTGATGATAGTTCTGGGAGAGCAGAGTATAATAAGGGAAGAAACATGAAGGCCAGCAAGAATGCTACTCAAAAATATTAATGCAAATAAGAGAAATGATACTTGTTCATATTGCATTGGAAGTCATGTTCAAATTCTGGGTGTTTTGGAGTTCCTGCACTAGGAATTTGATTAACAACTGTAAGGACTATAGGATTCTCAGTTTGGGAGTTCAATAGCATGTGAATGATATTTAAGTCACAGGACTGAATGAATACCCTAAAAATATAGGGTTTAAAAATAAGATAAATTCTGGTTATATTGTGTTAGATTTGGTGTGATTTATTTTCAGTTTACATATAGGTGTAAAGTTTTATGAATGCTTTCAAGGATGGAAACATTGTTGATGGTTGTTTATTGTGTTCCTCAGTATTGGAGATCAAGAAAAACCAGCAAATTAATCTGAGGATGAATCACAAGAAAGGTAAAGCTCAAACTAGGCAACTGTTCTATCTTTTTTAAATGATGTTTTTTGGTAATTTAGTATGTCTCTCTGTTGGGAGAGGGTAGAGTTTATGCCACACACAAGTTGTCAGAGGACAACTTTCAGTAGTCTGTTCTTTCCTCACACCATGTGGATTCTGGGGATCAAATCAAATTTAGATTGTCAGGCTTGGTGACAAACACTTTATCCATTGGGATGGCTTACTAGACCAAAATAAAAGTTTTTTTTTTTTTGAGTAAGCAATGATTGCCCATGTCTAATGTTATTCTATTACTATGAAAACCCAAGTAACTATTGGATTGGATTTTATGGAGACAATGGTCAATTTTGTTTAAAAGCAATGTCAACGGAGTGATAAGGGTAAAAAGGTCATAGTGTGAATAGTTTAGATGAGCACAGAGGAGGAAAATTTATAGACATTCATTATAAGATTATGAAAAATGCTTTTAAGGAGTTCTATGAAAAAAAAGTGAAGGTTGCAAGACTGCAAAGGGAATCGTGATTTGTTGAGATAGAATTCCATGTATCCCAGGTTGGCCTTGAATTCCCAATGTAAATGAAGATGACCATAGATTTCTGACCCTGTTGTCTCCTTCTTCCAAATGCTGGAGTTTCAGGTTGTATCACCATGTCCAGTGTGTTTTGTTTCTTGATGGGACATATATCAGCACGTATTTATGCTAGTCAGAATTAGTGAATAATGAAGGAAACTTTTTTTTAAAGACATATAAGGGAAGCAGGGGAGATTTTACTCAAGCAGTATTTTTGAGTAGGCAACAGTGTTTAGGATACCTAAATATGATATTGGCTTTTGATAGGAATATGGACATACAATCTGTATGAGGAAGATAGTAAAATGCTTGTTGTTGTTGTTGTTGTTGTTGTTTTAGTAAGATGCAGGTAATTATGTTGGTTTATTAGAGTCCTGTGGAATTTCTCTAATGTTGTTCTCAAAGAATTAGGAAGCAATGTCATTAACCAAGGTGTATTGGAGGGAGAAGATACAAAACAGTGGAGAGAAATGAGACAAAAGTTGGGCCTGGGAAATAGTTAAGTGCTGCTGGACTGAGTAACAGTCTGCTTGAGGTGATGTTCTTGAACTCAGAATGAAAACTGACAGCATGATGTTGGAAAACCCTTTAGTCATAGTCAGAGTCTCAGGGAAGACAAAAGAGTTTAGGCTTTACTAGGGTTTTGGTTTAGGCACCTAAGGAATGGAGGCAAATTTACTGAAGACATTTACATGGAAGTGATTTTAATGAATGGCCACGGAGTTCAGTCTAGTAGAATAGTGAGAACACAGTGAAAGGTCATTGAGGTTAGGAAAAAGTGATAAGATTAATGGGCCTGATATGTGGTGAGTTCAACTGTCAATTTTGTGACTAGACTAGGTAAGTGGAACATGAGAGGCGTATTCACAAAGCATGTTTAATATTGAGATCATCCAGGGATGGTAGTTATTGTTTAAGACAAGCATTACCATCCAAGCGACAACAACGTTGCTAGCAGAGATCCATCCCCTCTGTCCTAATCTCACTTGGTTAGAATACAGATTATTAAATCTATCCTTGAAGGAAAATGGACTATTTGTAAGTTAATAAGTTTCTCTCCAAGGCTCAGGGTCTATTGGCAAAGCCAAAGGCTAGTCGAACTGGATCACAATCAAGACTGCCGTTGCGCAGTGGAAGCCCTGAGCAGTTTCTAGGTAACCGAGATCTGCCTTGGTCCCCGGATGTAGCCAGGCGAAGATTCCTGTCTTCACATACCTCTGGATTTGGTCAGGTTGAGAGGCCGTTGTGAATGAGGAGGTTAGGACAGAGGACCAGGGTTGTTGGTTAGGAGTCCCAGGAACACCTCATATAGAATTAAAGACCTTGTTACCATGAAGAAACTCTTGAGCTTCTGGGGAAAGGGGAAGACCGACGAGTCCCACAGCCGTTCCTCAGAACTGTCCATGAGCATGGCCAGTACTGACCCCAGCCCGTCCACGAGTGGGGGACATCACCTTCAAGATAAGCCCTTAAATAAACTTCACAAAGCTGCTTCAGTTGGCAATGTGCAGAAGTTCAAGAAATACCTTGAACGCAAGAAGCATGATGTGAATGGGCGGGACAAAAAAAGCAGGTGACCAGAGGCCAGGATTGGGGAAGAAGGGCTGGGGAGGCTGGCTGTTCCAATCATAAAGAAAGCATATCAGGGCTACTTAAAATCGGATGCCATTCTGGGTTTTCCTGAGCAGAGGCACTGTCTTTTGCATAGGGCCACACTTGCCCCATGCAAGTGGCTTTTGGCTTCTTATTTAACTTACTTGTGAACGTTTACCTGGGTGTTGGACCCTTCTCCTTCCTTTTTAATCTCCACTGTGCACTGTTTTCTCTCTTCCTTTTGCTGTTTTGCTTCTTGGTATGCGTTGTGTCTAACAACCTAACACTTAGATTTTACTAATGGGAAAACAAAACAAGAGGAGAGGCAATCACCAAGAATGAAACAGTACTAAGACTTTAAGCCTGGGAATACCAAGATAAACAAAATAGTTTCTGTTCAAAGAAACCTGATGACAAACTCCTTGGCTAGACAATGAATGTTTTCCTTCTTCTGTGTTACACATTCATCTTTTTAAAAGTTATTTATTTATTTGTGTGTGCGCCTGTTTGAGTTTATGAGCATCATATCCTTTCTGAGGGCAGAAGAGGGCACTGGATCTGCTGGACCTGGAGTAACATACAGCTGTGAGCTGCCTGATGTAGGTGCTGGGAACTGAACTCGGGTCCTCTGCAAGAGCAGGAAGTGATCTTAATGGCCGAGTCATCCCTCCAGCTCCAGTGTGCTACCTTTCTCTACCACTCATTTGCTTAGCTTTGAATTAATTTCTTCAACAAATATATGCTTAATAACTATGTAAATCAGGCAGTGTATGGGATCTGTGAAGTAAATAAGCTTGCTAAACTATCCAATAAGCACATTCAATACTACTGAACAAAACTCAGAAAGTACTTAGTAGCCCTGGGTTGTTTGAATGGGAAATGCCCCTCATAGGTCCATGTATTTGTCTGTAATTAAAACAACAACAATAACAAAAAACAACAATTTGGTTTTGTAGGCAGTGATAAAGCTAATGCTTAAACAGAAACCTCAAAAGTTCCTTGGCACTAAGTTCTTAAAATTTTATGTGTATATATAGATATGTATAAATACACACACACATATATATATATATGCCCACACGTATGTATATGTTTCTTCAAGGAGTTATCAAAGATAGGATTAAAAATGTTTAGCTCTCTGTGTTTGACTTGAAGGCTAGATAAATTTTTTATTTAAAAAAGTTCATTTTGAGCTAAATTATAAATTTTTACCAAGAAGTTAGCAATATCAGGATTGTTAAGGAACTAAATCAGTAATCACTACAAGTTTGCTTCATGAGGAGAGAATAATAGAAAAAGTAGTTTGTGGGATTATTTTATCTAGATTATGATGTTTAAATCATTTTATCTCACAAAGTGTTGTTTTCTATGATTGCAAAGTATCTGTTCCATTCATTCAGATTTTATTTAATTTTTTTTCTTCAAAAATTATTTTCACTTTTACTTAATGTATTTAATAATCCTTTCTAGCTGATTTTTTTGTGATTTTTTTCACTATCTACCAATGTCTATTGATATCTACTTACACACAGATTTTTTTTAAATCACATTCTCTCCTATTATTCTCTATTCTCCCTCCCACCAAACACAAGTTCAGTATGAATTATCTGGTTCCATTTTATGATCTAAAGCTGGGTGTGGTGGTTCACGTCTTTAATCCTAGAACTCAGGAGGCAGAGGCAGGGGGATCTCTGTAAGTTTCAAGGCCATCCCGCTCTACAAAGCAAGTTCCAGGACATCCTGGCCTGTTATCAGAGAAACCCTGTCTCAAACAAACAAGCAAAAATGATATAGAAATGATGGAAAAAGGTAGATTATTATAAGGAAAAAGGGTAGATTATTGAATCTACTTTAATCCAAAAAACAACTTAATCTCAAAATATTTTACATTGTTACGAATTTTAGTTTATCAATACAAATTTAAAGTCAATTTTGTTATACTGTACATATATTTATACTTTTGTTTAAGGTATTGTGTTTATATAGCTCATTTAAAAATATAAGGTAAAATTCTAGTTTTAGAAAACTATTATTATAAACTATATAGGATAATCAAGAAACATAGGTTAGTAGTCATTTATGATGATCAAATTTGTAGATATGTTAGATGTGCTTTCAGGATGAAATATATTTTGATAGATGGTCTTCAAATACTTCAAAAACCTATAGAATATGGCATTTAAAATGTTTTGTTAACCTAAGGTTTTCATGACAGTGAGACACATCTGCTCCTGGCAGCACCAATTTACTTCAGAGATGATGGGCATCAAAGAAACTCCAAAGGAGTTTGCTTTCATTGTGGCAAGGTTAGCCATTTGGGCAAGAAACTGCTTTTGCCTTGACTGCTTGACTTTATGCTGTATTAACTGGACATGCAGGCCCTGTGGGAAAATTAACGCTGAACTTTGCCAAAACAAGATGGGATGGTCCTTCGGGTTCCTGCTTCATGGAAGAGTCTGCCAGACATTCTGCAGGACACAGAGGAGGAAAGCAACTGATGAACTTTGCCAATACAGGGCGGGACAGTTCTTTAAATTTCTTGCTTCACGAAAAAGTATGCCAGATACTCTAGGCCTATAGGCTGAAGACAGATGCCCCAAAGTTACAGAGGAACTTTGGGTGACTATCTGGGTAGCCAGATGTATCTGTCATTTCTAGAAAATTGGAAGTTGCTTACAGAACACTTCTTGTTTACTCAGATAATATTATATCCTTTTGAGGTCTTTGATGGAATTAAAGATTAGTTATAATTATAGTTTTCCTTAATTATGATAAAAGATAAATTAGATATGAAACTTAGACTCACAAAGATAGGATAGATGTTAGAGTATTTTTTTAATTTTGCCAAATAGAAATAGATTAAATATTATAACTATAATTCTTGCTTGATAACTGTTTGATTATATGTAATCTTAGTTTATTAAAGTTAAGATGTTCCTTTTTCATTAGACAGGGAAGGGGAATGATGGGGGATATATTTCTATACACTGTGAATATGTGTTGCTCTCATTGGTTAATAAATAAAGCTGCTTTGGCTTATGTCAAGGCAGGATAAGAGCCAGGTGGGAAATCCAAGCAGAGATAAAGGGAGAAGAAAGGTGGAGTCAGGGCAGATGCCATCTAGCTGCCAAAGGAGCAAGATGCCAGCAGACCAGTAACACCACAGCCACACAGCAAAATATAGATGAATAGAAGTGGGTTAATTTAAGTTGCAAGAGATAGTTAGTAATAAGCCTGAGCAATAGGCCAAATGGTTTATAATTAATATCAAACCTCTGAGTGATTATTTACAAGCAGCTGCAAGACAGGGAAGGACAGAAAAAAGTCTCCATTTACAAAAAAAATCCATTCTACTGTCTAAACTGACACTCCTCTTCCTGAATGCTGTCTGTCTTCATCTGTATAATGTAATTGATTAGAGTTCTGACTTTGAATTGTAGTTACATTATTATTATTCCTTTTGTAATGTCATTAACTAATCTAAACTGGAATCATCAGATTGTTCAAAACTGTTTTTACTTTTTAAAATTTACTCCCATAGGTGGAGTAATCATCATGTAAGAGTTTTTTATTAGTTTATTTCTTTTGAATGTTATCCAGTTTTCAAGCCTTCCTTTTAGGGTAATTTCTTTTTCTGCTCCTGTAGGTTAATACTGGTCTGTTTAGGTAGATATGAAACAGGGACATGACATCTGAGATCCTCTGTTTTGAATATGGGCTATCAGCATATGGAATATTCTAAAATTATGTAAAACAAAGAAATAATGATATCACCGTACAACCATAGAAGTTCATTAAAGGACAGTCTACACCAAAGCCCAAAGCAAGCACAAAATGTGAATGGAGCTAATTAGTATTGTGTTATAATTCATGAACCTGTAGATCTTCAAGAAGTAAAAATTAGTATAATAATGTAAAATGTACAATTTAGTGAGTCCTTCAGTTCTTAACCATATGTTTGTTTTTAGATGGAAGTGTCAGTTCTACTGGATGGACAGAGAAACACACACAACAGGAGGAGATGCCTTTGACATTGCCATTTCTGTTATTTATGGATGTTTCTTAGGTTTTGGAGAGCAATCTGAATTGTGTTAGTGTTATCTCATTTTATCATCTCTTCTGAAGATAAATTGAGAAAAACTTTGAATTTAATAGAGCCAAATTTTCCTTAAAGTGATATTTGAATCTCAAGACATTTGCTTAGCCTTTTAAATTCATCAAAATCAATTATAATTAGCATAAACTTTCAATTTTCATTAAATGTAAATAAACACATAAAACAAATATCTTAATATATAATCTTGCTTATTGATGAGTATTATAACTAATTGAGATGTATCTCTAACTTCATGTTTTATTGTATCAATATAGAACACCTTTGCATTTGGCCTGTGCTAATGGATATATAGATATTGTGTATCTCTTAATTGAGAATCAATGCAAAATTAATGTCCAGGATAGTGAAAACAGAACCCCATTGATCAAGGTGTGTTCCATTTTTCTTCTTTTTAAGTGGAATGTGTTTGAGTACTTATCCTAGTTAAATTTTATTGGTTTTCATGCTTTAAATTGTAACATGAGTTTACATATCTGAAATAGGAAATTGGGCACTCATTTATTGTTGTTCCATTGATAGGCAGTACAGTGTCAACAGGAGAATTGTGCTATGGTTCTTCTACAGCATGGTGCAGACCCAAATCTGGTGGATTTTAATAGTAATACTGCCCTCCATTATGCTGTTTGTGGTCAAAATATCTCACTAGCCAATGAATTGCTTGAACACAAAGCTAATCTTGAAGCTAAAAATAAGGTAAGTTTCTATTAAAGAAAAACATGTATTCATGCCTCAGAGCTATCCCAAAGGATGAATGTAAACTGGGAAGAAGGAATACCTTTGTCCTCAACCACCCAAGAAAACAGAGCTCCAGCCTTCCACAGCAGGTCTGAGTTACTGCCTCCAGCTTCTGAAAGCAGAAGTTTCAGCTATCATGGTCAGTGGTGAGAAGACAGAGTGCTGAGCTCAGTGAACCCAATAACATGTCGTATCTGAACCCTAAAACTGTAATTTTGATAGGAATTCCTAGACCAGAGCATGTGAAGTTTTGGATTGGATTTCCATTCTTTGCAATGTGTCTAGTGGCTCTTTTGGGAAATATCATTTTATTGATCATCATCCCAGCTGAGCATAGCTTGCACCAGCCCATGTACATCTTCCTAGCTGTGCTGGCAGACAGCTACAGGCATAGGAGACTGTGCAGCAATTGCTCCCAAAATGTTGGCCATCTTTTGGTTTGGGGCTTATTCCATTACCTTTGATGTCTGCCTAGCCCAGCTGTTCTCCATCCATACCTTGCAGTGCATGGAGTCTGGTAATCTATTGGCAATAGCTTTCAATTGCTACATTGTCATCTGTGATCCTCTGAGACATACATTTATTCTTATACTTCAATTCTGGATCATATGATAGTGGCAGTGGTAATTCGAGCAATAATGCTAGTAGGTCTGTTACAAATTCTAATAAAAAAGGCTGCATCGTTTTCATTAAAAAAAAGAGAGCTACTAAACAGGGTATGCATTTCAGATACTTCATGTAACAGAAATTTGTATTTTAATATAGAGAATGTATTTACCAAATTGAATTGAGAGATGAATAGGTTATTAAAATGTGATAAAATTTTCCTTTTAAGTTTTTGCATTTCACTGTAGACCTTTATCCAGACATGAAGAGAGACATATCCATCAGTGATAATTCCTCAAATGGCCACATCATGTGGTGATATTTTATTTATGCTCTAACAAATAAAACTTATCTGGGGATCAGAGGACAGAGCCAGCCACTAGATTAGACATATAGGACAGACAGTGGTGGCACACAAGCCTTTAATCCTATCACTTGGGAGGCAGAGATCTGTCTGGATCTCTGTGAGTTCAAGGCCACACTGGGAACAGAGCCAGGTGTGGTGGCACACACCTTTAATCCCAACACAGATCTCATGTCTTGCTTGGGAAGGACACACACCTTTAATCCCAGGAAGTGATGGTAGGAAGCAGAAAGGTATATAAGGAGTGAGGACCAGGAACTAGAAGTTTTTTAAGCAGTTCAACTGAGAACCTCAAGGGTGAGGACTCAGAGGCTTTCAGCCTGAGGAAACAGGATTGGCTGAAGAGTTAGCGAGGTGAGGTTGGCTGTTGCTTGTTCTGCTTCTCTGATCTTTCAGTTTTCACCACAATATCTGGCTCCGGGTTTTTTATTAATAAGACCTTTTAAGATTCGTGTTACAGTATCAGACATGAATGTTTGAATTTTTCACAAATTAGTATTAATATAAAATAATAAACCTCATCTTATAATGATTTTATTTCTCAGTAATAGAGCTGAATTAGATTAGTTATTATACTAAAAGTAGCCTAATTCTTCTTTTGAAATTGAAAAAATAACTAAAAAATATTTTTTATGAGATATCTTGTCACTTCATTTGCTGATATTTTGTGTATATGATAGTCTTGGAAGTTATTAAATAAAACTTTAGAAACACAATTATACATAATTGTATGTACATTTGAGCTAATGGTATACAAAACTTCC
>CABHPR010105840.1:0-26451 GCA_902168415.1 Peromyscus melanophrys
TATGGGGTTTTTGCCTGAGCACTGACATAGTTATAACTAAGTTGAATTCCTGTTAATCAATTTGTAGCACCAAGAATGATAGGTTTTCCACAGGGGCTAAACCGACTGTTCCTTTCTGGCCTTTTCCTTTTCCTACTCGCTGTTTTTAGAGCCATCTGACTCGCGGCATATTGCCTGGGCCCTGTTGACATTCTCTGGAGTATATTTATATAGCTTTGTGCAATCTGCAGTTCTCCAGCCAGGGAAAGGATTGGGGGCTGGGGAGAGAGGTTGCCAGCAAGGCGTCATGCCAGGCTAGAAGGTACATTGGACCTTCTCCAAATAAGGTCCAGGTAGAGCGGTGAGCACTCGGAATCAAGATCAGCCCTTTAGTCCCTTTAAAGGATATGAGACTCACCTGTCAACGCCTTCCTTTGCAGGTGTGACACTTTCCCAGCACTTTATGGTAACCCTCTCTGACCCCTCCACACCACTGTTCCACACAGCTCCTGAACCATGGGAGAAAATGAGGATGAGAAGCAGGCCCAGGCCGGCCAGGTCTTCGAGAACTTTGTGCAAGCTACCACATGCAAAGGCACGCTCCAGGCCTTCAACATCCTCACCTGCCTCCTGGACCTAGATCCGCTGGACCATAGAAACTTCTACTCTCAGCTCAAGTCCAAGGTGAACACCTGGAAGGCCAAGGCTCTATGGCACAAACTGGATAAGCGCGGCTCCCACAAGGAATACAAGCGAGGGAAAGCCTGCATGAACACCAAGGTAAGGGGGACTCCGCAGACATTCCCCATGGGATGGGAAGCTGGGGAACTAGTGTCACCTTGTCATTTGGAGGTTCTTAATAGATGTGCCTGGGGGTGCTATCTCATGGTTCTCAGGGGAAGGCTTCCTTTGTCTGGAAGGGGTGCCATGAAGTTGATCCTATTGTGGTGGCCACAGCTCCCCCTTTGTACCTTCTCCAAGGGAGGGAGCCAAAAGCAAAATGGGGACATGAAGCAAACGCCACCATCGTATCTCCTACTTCTCCTGTCTCTACAACCCTGCTGCCTGTGGGCCCTGTTCTTTATTGAGCAACTTCTGTATACAAGGTACCTTTTGTCCCATTTGAGCCCACAGAACACCTGCCGTAGGTCTTTGAACTGCTTTAGAGGTGTGTAGACTAAGAAAGCAATTGTTTTACCTGGGCTCATACTTCTAGAAGGCACGGTGGCGCTGTCTGATTCTATCGCTTAAGCACCGTGCTACCTAAGATGCGTCCTTTAAGTGGTTGTCTACTGGTAGCAAACATTTTAGAGAGACTCCCGTTTGCTTTTGTTGTGTGGGGTGTGGGTGTGAGTGGGTGCACTTGCCTGTAAGTGTGCATGTGAGGCCAAGGGTCCACTTCAGGCATCTTCTTCTATTGTTCTCTACATTGGTCTTTTGAGAAAGGCTCTTTCACTGAGCTGAGAGCTCAGTATTTCAGCTAGGCTGGCTGGCCAGTGAGCCCCTGGGATCCACCTGTTCCTGTCCCCTCAATGCTGGGCTTACAGGTGTCTGTCTCCGTGCCTAGATTTTACAAGGCAGCTGGGGATTGGAACTCGGGTCCTCATGCTTGCTCAGCAAGCTTTCTACTCACTGAGCCGTCTCCCCATCCTGACTCCCTGATTTTCAATTAATAGCTATAGGGTAGTCTCGGGTCTTTTCTTCTTAACATCTCCTTGCCCCTTCCCCAGGATCTGTGTCGCACCTGCAGCTAGTCCCTATAAACTGATTATGTCCCCTGTGACCTGTGATTGGCAGCCTCAGTGAACCTAGGGCCCAGAGCGTCACACCTCTGACATCTCTGACATGTCACCACCCAACAAGCTGCTAAAGCTGAGATTCATTGCTGGCCCTGGAGGACTGTCGCTGGTATAGATCCAGGCTGTGTGTTTAGGTTAACGTTGAATACACGGTATTTAGACCTCTCGGGAGGTAGCTCAGCAGAGCCCATGGAATTCTAGTCTGTGCCAATCCCAGGACAAGAAGATTGAACTCTCCATAGCAATGGAGCCTGTTGTGTCTTTGTTTTGGTGATGGGGAGTGGTTGAAGCCACTGTGGGATACGGCTGCTTTCCACTGCCCCAGGGGGACAGCTGCCAAGCTCCTGAGTCCCAAAGCACCAATGTACAGAGTACAGGAAAGCGGCCCAACTGTACTAAAACCACATGCACTTCAACTCTGAGGAGGAGAGCAGCCCCCTGCCCACTCCCCCTATGCTGGTCCAAAACTTGCCATGCTCTAGACTCAAGCAGAAGGCACCAGGGTGGCAAAGGAAGGGGGAGAAGACAGATGCCTTGGGTGCCACTCCACTCCCGCCAATGCCTCCCTTCAAAGTTGTAATTTCCTGGTTCATGGCTCCCTGGGGATTGGGGGAGGGTGGGGTGCAGGAGGCTTCAGAGTTACCTTTTCAATCATTGTATATGGTGGCTTTCTTTTTAAAAGGACCCCATGTATGGTTTTTGCAAACCTCAAGAAAGTCATAAGGAAGGTACCATAGAAAGAAGTTGTGTGGTCACTATTTGACACACTCTCTCTCATGGAGGATTTCTTTGGAACTGTTAGCCCAGGCTGGCTTTGAACTCATGGCAATCCTCTTATCTCAGTGCTAGGGTTAGAGGTGTGAGTCACCTTGCCTAGCAGAACTGTTTTATTAGGAAGTGACATTACCCAGGTAGCTGATCCAAAGGTGAACCTTCTGAGGAAGTCAGCCAGCAGGGCATGAGAGGAAGGCTGACTAACATGATGTCTTTTGTTTTGAGACAGGGTCTCATGTAGTGCAGGCTGGCTACAAACTCACTATGTACTGGTGGCTGGCCTTGAACTCCTGATCTTTCGCATCCACATCCTGATTGCTAAGCTTACTAGCGTGCACTACCATGTCTGGCTCTGAGGGTGTGCCTTGAAAAATCATCAGCCAGAGGGTGGCTTGTCTTGTCTGGCCAGTCCTTTTTTACAAGCTCTAGTGGCTTGAAGCAGCAGAGTCCTCACACCTTGTGGCTGACAGACACTATGTGTACCTGAGATACAAAGAAAACGAGAACATCTTTGGTTAGCGGGGCTTTAGTAAGCAGTAGTACCCCTGAGCTTGAGTTGTTATGCCTTGGGGAGGAGGAATGAAGGCTTTTCGAATGTGCAAGAGTCTATCTTATTAAAACTGCCTGGCTGGGGTGTGGAAGGGTTTGAACAGGCACTGGCAGTCTAAACTGAGACTCTGGGAGGTCACTATGGTGGTCTTTTCAGCAACCCAACTCACACCAGTCAAACCGGGAGGAAAGCCATTCAGTAATGGAGGCAAGGATGGTTCATCACGCAGTCTTTCCCATCCTTTCTCCTTCCATCCGTGTTGGATATGTTGCTCTATTCCGCTGTAATGTGGGCAGGTTTCTCTCCTCCTGGAATGTCTGGGTCCCATCTTGACAGGTCTATGACCCCAAAAGGTACATCCTTCTCGTGAAGCTCAGTAGTGGATTTTTGATTACCCTGCCTCTGGACTTATAATGATCAAATCCAGGAAACCTGGCTACTGTAATTGTCAGCCCTTCCAAGCATCACATGATTGACACGAGGGTGGAGCAGCTTCCCCAGCCTGGGAGCTCAGACAAACACAGGTGTTTTCCACATCTACTAGTTACTTTTCTCTGGTCAGGCCGTTCCATACCCGATTCATGCATGGGTGATGGGTATTCAGCTCTAAGAAGCCATGCTACTATTCTCGTGAGTCAAGCCAAACCACAGAAGATGGGTCCCACCTGTCCTCCCACGTGACAGACACTGACTTGTTCACATAGCATGTTTATATTTTCTTTGACATAATAGTTTATGCTTAGCATCAGCCAGATAAGAAATACTAGACCTTAGCAAACATGTGGTTGATCATAAATGCTATTCCAGATAATGCAGGTGCATTGAATGCCTGGCTTAATTAAAGCTCCCAGTTAGCCACAGGCATGAGTAGGAACAAATGCAATTTGTCCTGACCCCTTCTTTGTATTGAGGGGAACATGATCCAATGCCATCTGGAGTTGATTTGGGCTTATCAGCCCCCCACCCGCACGTGCTAAGTTCTGTGGTTGCTTCCAAATCCCTTGCCACAAAATCCTGCATGTGCCAGTGGCAATGGCCAGAGAACCAGGACCTATGAGGAGAAGAGCTACAACGGAGGTACCCAGAAGTGAAAATGACCTAGCAGGTCTCCAGAGCACTGGCCCAAGTGTGCATTGCCTAATTTAGCCTGAGATAGTTGTTTATGACCTATTAATATTTATGAGGGTTTCATTAGGCACTTCATAATTCATTCCCTGGGTGTGGCTCTGGATAAGAATGGGGTGAACCAAGGATCAAATCATATGAACTCTCTTGAGATTGATGCCACCTTTGCACTAGGGCCACACCTGGCTCAGCTGTGACATCCAAGTGGGTAGGTATTATGCCAGGCCCAGATGAGCCTGCAATATGTAATTTGGTATGGAGCTGTCACACCCCCAAATCTATGCACTTACATAATTCTAGGAGCAGTGTAAGAGAATAGTGTTCTCTTCATCTGGCAGGTGACATGTGCAAGGGTTGGGACAGGCAGGGAGCCACAGCTGTTTCGGGGGAGCCAGTGAATAGCGCTGCTAGGGTTCAGACTATCTTGGTTTGCCGCAGAAGCAGGTGTTTGTAGATCCCTGCACCTTAGCTAGGCATCCAACAGGAAAGATGGTTTGAAAGATGCTTAAGAAGGTATTAATCAACCAGGCGGTGGTTGTGGTGCACGCCTTTAATCCCAGCACTCAGGAGACAGAGGCAGGCAGATCTCTGTGAGTTTGAAGCCAGCCTGGTCTACAGAGTGAGTTCCAGGACAGGCAGGGCTATTACACAAAGAAACCCTGTCCCCAAAATCAACAACAGAAAAGAAGGCATTAATCTACCTTTTACACAGTGTTTGAAGCCAGCCTGAGCTACGCTGTCAAACAAATACTGCCAGTGAGATGCTAAGGTGGTTCAGTGGATAAAGGCACTTGTCATACAAGCCTGGTGACCCGAGTTCAATTCCTGGAGCCCACGTAAAGGTAGATGAAGAGAACCAGCTGCACCAAGATAACTTCTGACCTCCACACACATCCCATGGAACACATCCCCCAACACACAATAATAATAGTAAATTTAAATTATATTAAAAAAAGAAGTAGTTTTCAAGTTATATGTAGTTGCCCATGCCTGTAATCCTTACCCAAGGGAGGTGGCAGCAGAGGACCAGTTCAGGGTGAGCCTGGGCTACATGAGGCTTTGTCTTTAAAAAAAAAAAAAAAAAAGTTCTCACCTGAACTTTTTATAATGGAGACAGGAATGTAATTACTTCCTTATTCATCTACATATTTGATAATTCACAAGATGAGTTACAGAGCTAGTACTATGCACCAAACACTTATCTAGGTACCTGTAAATCCTTCTGTAGTTCTGCGGGCCTCTTTACTATCTCTCTGCTTTTCTCTGTCAAATAAGAATAACAATGTATCTGTTTCATAGTGACTGTTAGAGTTAAATACAGTCACCTTTGTGGAGTCCTGCAGTGTTGCCTACTGCATAGTTAATGATCAGCAAACACTGAGCCATCCCAATCATTAGCATCCAAGTGCTGTGAGAGGCGTGTGTACTCCAGTATGCCGGGATACAGGAAAACAAATGACTAACTGGCGGGGGTAGTCTGGAAATGGTTCCTGGAAGAGGGTGGATGGTGTGGGAGTTTGCCAGGTAAGCAGGGCTCTGTCTTGTAGAGCTAAGGACAGAAAGAAGAAAGACAATCTAGAAAGAGGCATTGCCTGTGCAATGGGAAGGAAAGGGGAGAGGGGATGGAAGAGTCTGAGGAAGTAGGATGGATGGATGAATGAGAGGAAGAGATGGGGAAAAGACCTCCTGCTTCAGGGCCAGGCTACAAGGAAGGAGGACCATGAGCGAAGAACCCTCACCTCAACCTCCCTAATGCACACCCCACCACCCAGCCCGGAACTCCTTCTAGCACCTTCCTGGGCTTGCTCTGTAACACCAGGTGATCATTGCAGGCCAGCGGGCATTGTCTACCTTGCAGAAAAACATAACTCAAGGACTCCTGTCCCAATCAGAGATTGGGGACAGCTGACATGATGAAAACAAAGCCCTCTGACACTGTCACTGTGGAGGGATGAGTGTGCATTTGGGGAGCATCCAGCTGGGTTGGCACACACCATTTCCTCCCCGATATGACCCTGGCTCATGGCCGCCTCAGCTCCCCATGTAGATCCCATGCCCTGGTTCTCACACGTGACCCAGCTTGCCATGTGGCTCCTGCACTGCCTAAGTGAAGCCCCTGGGGAGGCCTGCAGCTGAGAAGAGGAGAGGGAGTTAGGAGCGAAAGGGGTAAAGCTGGGAGCTCCCAGCTGCTATCTCCTGCTTGGATAAGCCTATCAGACATTCCTGATGTCTGAAGTCACACACACAGGGGCTGATGCAGGTCAAGTGCCTCTTTGCCTAATATGGACAGGTACAGGCAGCCTCACAGGACTGGTAAGGCAGAGGTGGTTCTGTCTCTGGGCTGTGAAATTCTGTACTCTGCAGAAGAACTAGTTGAGGACATTCTGGATCTGCCCACTCACCTGGCCAGAGACGGCTGACCCTGCTACTGGACCAGCCTGGAGATGGAAGGTGATGCTCACTGCCACACCGTTACCTATCCCAAGGAAGCACACAAGTCTACCCAAGGCCACTTCCTGACAACATTTTACTGAGGAGAAAACCCTCTCTCTTTGTACTAGCTTCATATAAAATCTAATGTCTGGATCCACTGTGATTTGCTTTGTGGAGATACAGTCACCCTATGAATTTCCGAGTTCTGTATCTATGGATTCAACCAATTACAGATCAAAAAAATAATAATAATTTTGTCTGTCCTGAACAAACATGGATTTTTTTCCTTGTTATTCCCTAGATGATACAATAAAATAACTATTTACATAGCATTTGCATTTTATATGTGATCTAGAGATGACTTGAAGTGCATGGGAAGATATGCACAGGTTATATGCAAACATGACACACCATTTTATTCAAGAGACTTGAACATCACAGATTTTGGTATCTGTAGGGAAGCAATAAAGACCTCCTAGAACCCCATGGATACTGAATAATAACTACATTTAAATACACTTTCTTTTTAAAGGAAAAGCTAATTGAGCTGGGGGTGTAGGTAGAGTGCTGGCCCAGCATGCATGAAGCTAAGGGTTCCATCCTTAGCTTACCATAAATGAGGCCTGCTGTAACAGGACTGTTATCCCAGCACTCAGGGGGCAGGAGGATCAGAAGTTCAAGGTCATGCTCAGCTACACAGCTAATTTGAAGCCAGCCTAGGCTACGTGAAACCCTGTGTCAAAGAAAAGAAAAAGGGAAGCTAGTTTTCATTCATTAAAAAGCTGGGCTTGGCGGTGGCACATGCCTTTAATCCCAGCACTTGGGAAGTAGGCAGATCTCTGAGTTCAAAGTCTAGGCCAACCAGGGCTACACAGTGAAACCCTGTCTCAAAAAAAGAAAGAAAAGCATGTTGAAGTTGGTAAGTAGCTTTTCCCTGAACCTATCCCAGGTGAGCCGAGGTATTCCCAAGGCTGTAGGAGGAGCTTTTAGACGTGGCCCCGCTAATCCTTTTGCTTGTTTATCACAGCACCTGCCCACATTTGCCTCTGAGCATCGCTCCCCTGGGAGGCAGGGACAGTGATTGCAGCCACTTCTGGCCTTGCTAGCTTCTGTGACTCAAGGAGCTCCCAAGGGTGTGGGGAATCAGCCCATTAGTAGGTCTGCAAGGCGGGAGAGGAGCCTTCCTTTTTCTGGGAGAAAAACTCTTCTTGCAGTCCCTGGCCCACCCAGGGTTGCACTCTAGGTCAGTCTCTGGCCAGATTATCCAAATAACTGGATGTCTAGGTAGGGCAGGAGGCGAGAATGGAGAGTTGAAAGCTGTGCCTCCCACATGGGAAGAGCTGTCTGGCTCCAGTCTTCCTTGCTTCTTGAGACCCTTGCTTCTCCTTGTTGTTTTCCATTGAAAAAAGAAAGAAGGAGAAGGGGAAGGGGGAGGAGGAAAGCCTTGGGGATGAGTATTTTCCATAGCAAGGAGTTCTCCTGTGGGGCACTACCCGGAAGTACATTAGGTTCAACCTTTAAGTTGTTCTCTTGCTGAGTCAGTGAGGATTGTGTTCAGCTACAAGTAACTGTAAAACAGCCACAAATAGCCATGGGGACTAAAGGAAAGGCGTGGTTTTTAAAGCAGGAATTCAGGGCGGAGGTGGCCACCTGAGGAGCAGTAGCTGGAGTCTCTGGGCCAGCTCTGCCTGAGAGAACTATGATGTGAGCCACACTGAAAAAGTACAAGGAAGTGGTGGAATGATTTATAAAATTTATTTTTACTTTATGTGTATGTGTTTTGCCTGCATGTGTGTATGTGTGCCACATGTGTGCAGTGCCCAAGGAGTCCAGAAGAGGGCATCAGATCCCCTAAAATTTGAGTTACAGATGTTTGTTTGTGGTTGCCGTGAGGATGCTGGAAACTGAACTTGAGTCCTTGGAAGAGCAGAAAGTGCTCTTAACCTCTGAACCATCTCTCCAGACTAGTGAAATAACTTTAATCACACACACAGACACACAAGGGCTGGCCTTGAACTCTTGATGCTCCTGCCTCACTTCAGAGTTCTGAGGTTACAGGCATGCAGTGCCTCACCCAGCACCAGTTTCTTATATCTAAAATGTGTCCACACTCCAACTAGAAATTCTGAACCCACTGATAGTAACTCCGGCTCGCCCACCCTGTCCTTTTGCTGTAATTTTTCCTGTTTGGGGTATTTCATAGAAGGGAATCAGGCATTTGCCATTTTGTACTTGGCCATTTCAGTCTCCATGATTTCAAGAGCTGTTCATGCGACAGCATGCATTCAGACTCCGTTCTTTTGTGTCTTCCATTCTAGTCAGACCTTTCATTTAACTCAAACGTATCTGGAATATTATTGTTTTGATAAACAACTATAACATTTATTTACAATGTATCTTACATTTTTTAGTGCCAAGTCTTCAAATATCTAACATTTTTACCCTTACAGGACTTCTCAGTTTGGATACCAAATATTGGTTAGATATCCTTGTTACAGGGAGGTGAGGAGTATCTGGGGAAGCTGTGATCAGAATATATTTTATGGAAATAACCTATTTTCAATAGAAAAAGAAAGAAATCCTTGCAGGAGATGGGCCAGAGAGTGTGGATACCATGTGGAACTGGCCTTTTTACCCTGTGAGATGCAAAGTC
This sequence comes from Peromyscus melanophrys, assembly GCA_902168415.1. Classification (NCBI taxonomy): domain Eukaryota; kingdom Metazoa; phylum Chordata; class Mammalia; order Rodentia; family Cricetidae; genus Peromyscus; species Peromyscus melanophrys. The sequence continues at coordinate 9,314 of CABHPR010105840.1, forward strand.
ACAGGGGACTTCTGGGTACCAGGTCACCTGATTTACTTCCTCCTGGAAGAACTTGTGATATCCTGGGGGTACTAAACATAGATTAGCCGTTGTCCCTGAGTGACACCTTGGCTGGCCTGAGGATTTCATAGTGGCCTGTGTTCTTGTATCCAGGTAGTGGCTTGCTTTCACAGCATGCCTGCAGGTCATGGAAGTGAGGGAAGGCAGCCCTGCCTCCCTGGAGGTCAGGATGGGTCTGGGTGCTGCTGGGAAGGACCATGATTGTGCTTCATTCATCCACTGCTCATCTCTTGTCACTGCCCAAGCACCAAGTGTCTGTCTGGACTAGAAGGAAGGCTGTCCACAACTTTTCTTCTGTCCCATCTGATGGGCGTTGAGGTAATAGGCACACACCACCACACACACAGTTTATAGAGATCACCAGGCAAACTCTATCAGTAGTTACACACACACACACACACACACACACACACACACACACACACACACACACACCCTCAGTTTTCTTGTAAAACCGTAAAGTTTAGATCTTTGAGCCACTTTGAGCCCAATTTTATGTGTGGAGTTAGGTGGGCCGTGGTTAACCCTTTTTCCAGCCTCTTTTACTTCTAAAGTTGTCATTGTCCTTCTTCTCCCTAGTGAATACTCTGTCCTCTGAGGGTGTGTCGCTGCATCTTTTAGCCCCTGGATATGACTTCTCAAGGAACATCTCGGCCACAGTCACCTGTGTGCTACTTATGGATGGCCTTTTATTGCCCAAGGGTCACCCCAGCCAGTCTGTTGCTAGGCAAGGCCTCCATGGACCGCCAGCTTCCTTTTTCTACAGCAACAGTGAGAATAGGCTCCCAGGCTGCCCTGACCCTGCAAGTCCTCACCGTAAACTTCCCTGCCCACTCCTGCCAGAGCTCAGGGCTTGGGAATGTGCACGTTGGAAGAGGGTCTTTAAGGCAATGAATTCTAAGACCAGCGCTTCTGGTCAGCATCTGGACCACCAGATAGCAGGCCTGGGAAAGCCATTAATCATTGTCCTCGGGGACTGTGCCGAGCCACATCCACACTCACAGACTCTCCATCTGTGGTTTCAAGCCAACAATTCTTAGGTGGAAAAATGTAGCCTATTGTCTTGGGGAAAGGTGCTAAAATGACGGAATGCTTTCTTTGTACAGGATGCTGAGAGTCCATGGGCGGGGCCGGGGCTCCATGCTGTTGGGAAACCGTATCCTGACTGTTTTTTTTTTTTTTTTTTTTTCTTAATTAATCCCCTAATCAAAAAAGGCGTTGTGGTCACCGGCTCGGATGACACATGTGCTGGTTTTTATTTTCCACTTCTGGAACTGTCCTGGCCTTTGGAGCACACTCTATTTCAACTTGACTTCCAGAGTCTGTGAGCACGCAGGCTCCAGTTGGCTGGTGGCTGTGCTGTCCCTTAAAGTGATGCCTAGAGTCTTGGCATCCTGGGAGTGTCTGTCTATGGTCTGCCTGTCCTCTCCCTGTCCCAGCCCAGTCTCTTACCTCCCATGTGGTCCTCTGAAGCTTGCGAAAGAATGCAATGTGAAGAAGCCAGTGTTTCTAAGATGGAGCCATGACAAGAAGGGTTGATGATGTGCTTGGTGTCTTTAATGCCATGGGCAGGATGCTGGCTGTGGACTGCTGAGGTGAGAGGAACCATCCTGCACCAGGACACAGAGGGGAAGGCATACTCAGAGCTCCATCAAATAGACTGTCTTTGAGGCTCCCACGTCTGCAGTGAGGTATCACAGTGGCTGTGGAGCCATGGCTCAAAACATAGTCTAGGGTCAAAGCAGCCTGAGTTCATAGCCTGCTATGGTCCTGTGACCTAAGGCATATTATTTAACTTCCTTTGTGTCTTGATTATAAAATGAGGTTGATAATAACACCCACCTTACAGGGAATTAGGAAGCCTGGATAAGTTAATATATTTAAGTGTCTAGGAACAGTGCCCAGTGTGCGATACAATTATGACCTTTGTCCATGTTGCTGTGCAGTGAGGTTCTTTGTTGTGGCTCCCCCACGGCCTGAGGGCTGCTTTGTGATTACTCCTCCACTAGGGGCTAAAGGTAGGTGTCTGTCTTTGGTCAGGATGTCACTGCAGCCCCTGAACAGGTCATCCCTGCAGAGCTGGCAGCCAGCTGCTTCTATTTAAGTGGCAGTTCAGGAGGACACCTGAAGAAGCCAAGCTCCCGATCTTTAGCATGCTGGCTCCTGAGTGCCCCGTGGTGTCATATCTCCAGGAGATGTCTAACACTGGCATTTGTGAAGGAATTGTCTAGGCTTTGCTGGGAAGCTTCATAGATTCCCAACATTGTATTTACCCAAACCTTACACTAGGCCTTTCTGTGTTTCCGCTGACATAATAGTGAGTTGGGGTCCATTGCTCAGCCTGCAGGGTGAGGAACATTGGATAAGCTTTCTTAGTGGTGAATATGGCAGAGGCAACTCACCTATTCTGGGCTCTAAGTCTGAATTCCTTTTCAAGTCTTGGAGGATGTTATATGCTTATAGCCTCTGGAGTACTGGGTCTTCATGTCTAGGGGAGTTTGTATCTCAGGAGAGGAAGAAGCAAAGATTTCATGTTCTGAAAGGTCTGACTGGCAGGGGAAGGCTCCCACCCACTCCACCTAAACTCTGACTCTCCGCAGGTTTTTGGATTTTATTTTAAGGCTTAAAGTAACCATTAACTTTTATTCAACAAGGACAATAAATGCTTGGATGATAGATGGATGGATGGATGGATGGATGGGTAAATGATGAATGGCTGCATAGATGGATAGAGAGATGGATTAGCAGGTGGGTAGTTGGATAGGTGGATAGATAGGTGGATGGAAAAAAGGATGGGTGAATAAATACTCATATGGGAAGATGGTGAGTGGGTGGATAGATAGATGGATTGATTTATGACAGATAGCTGACTGGGTGGATGGATGGATGAATGGATGGATGGATGGATGGATGGATGGATGGATGGATGGATGGATGGATGCAGAGCACACTGATGCAGATGTTAGCAACAAGTAGTTACTGTTGGGATAAAACTTATTCCTACTAGAGGGACCAGTAAAGAAATATCTTCCCTGTTGGCTGATCTGGAGTTACTCTCCCCTATGATTGAGCATCTTAGTCTGTTTCTTCCCTAGTCCAAGCAGCTGAGGCTGTTGTGTGCTGTTCTAGTTGGGACTGAACATGAGGCTCCCAGCCGGTCTGTCCTGAGTTATGCAAGCATTTCATAGGTGGGGTGGCTGAGGCCACAGTGTCTGAAGCAGAGGAGCACACTAGCTCTCCGTTCTTAGTTAGGTGTCTGGTTCTAGTTCTTGGGGGTCTCTGTCCTGTGCTGTGACTCTTCCACACCCCAACGATGTCCTAGCCCACAAATAAAGAACAAAAGAGAAGAATCTCAGGGTTCTGGAGGAAGCCCAGACAGCACCATGTTGAGTACTGTTGTACTTCCCATAAATGGCTGCAAATTGAGCCCCAACTCCAAGCCCAGCCTGTGGCTTTGACTGCTTTCAAAATACTGCAGAACCTTTGAGATCTTATACCTTCTTCACACACCATCTACCTCCTGGGCACACAGTAGGTGCTCAGCAGTGGAGTCCTGGAACTAGTTAGTTAGTCCAACTGTCCTTGTTGGGCTCCCTGGCCTCTGGTGCTATGAGAGCTCCCTACTTCCCATGCAGGGAGGTGGAAGTCGTCCATACAGCCCGATGGAGTGGCTTTGGTTTATGAGATTAACTGAGGCCTACTCCATTGCTGGAAACCTCGGAAATGGCAAAGGGTTCCCTCAGTGCTTTTAAGAAGTGGGATTCAAAAAGCAAACAAAACAATCCACAGCAGCCTATGCAGGCCAGGAGAGGAGGGCAGATGTGGCTCGGAGCCTTTTTGTTTTTCTGTTGGCTTAGTTAAAAACAGACTAGACTCTTAAGTGAACCTTCAACCCTTTGAAAGTAGGTCTGTTGCTTTTTTAGAAAACAGTTCTGTGTATTACAAGTAAATTTAATAACATTCATTTGTAAGAAACAGGGTGTGGGCAAGCGAGGCAGTTTGGTGGATAAAGGCACTTGCTCCCAAGCCTGATGACCTGAGTTCGGTTCCTGGGACCCACGTGGTGGAAGGAGAGAACCGACTCCAGCAAGTTGTCCTGTGACCTCATTGTACATGCTATGACATGCTCTTGTGTTACCATCTCTCTCTCTCTCACACACATAGACACTAAATATAACAAAACATTTTTTAAGAAGCAGGAGGGGAGGGTAATCTGGCTGTGACATCTGTCACTTTATTGATTGCCAGGGTTGACTCACTCATAAAAAGCACTGTAACTTACAAAGCCCTTCAACATACATTGGATTTATAAGTGTAGCAAGTATTATCTGTAAACTTTCCCTTTTAGTGTTATTATATTAAAAAACCCCACAGACTCATCATTCCACCATACTATAGTAGAAAGAACACAGACAGACAGACTTTCCATCTTTGGCTCAGTTTACCCATCTGCAAGTGAAATCAATAATACGGGGGGGGGGGGGGGGGGGGGGGACCATGGGTCTGAATAAAGCATTTGTTGCGTGAGTGTGAGGGCTGGAGTTCAGATCCCCAGAACCCAGGTAAATGCTGGGCATGGGTGCCTGCCTGCCTATGATCCCAGTACTTGGGAGGCAGAGACAAGGGCCCCCAGGCCAATTGGCTAGTTAGAGTAGCTAAATTGGAAAGTTCCAGGTTCAGTGAAGGATCCTGCCTCAGCATATAAAGTTGAGAAGGATTGAAGAAGACACCTTACTTCAACTTCTGGCCCCTACATGTACTCACATGCATGCATCCACACACACGTACTCACATATATATATATATAAACATGTAAATGCATGCATGCATGCTACACACATATACACATACAAAAAACAAAACAAGGAGACAGTGCTAAGGAAATGGCCTCTCACTGCACAATTGTGGTGAGCAGAGCTGAGGCTACCTCCAACAGTAACAGCGGGTCAGCTGTGCAGTTGGTGGGGGCTCTTCCCTTCACCCCAATTTAGGGGTGAGAGTTGCAGCTCTTTGGATCTGAGTAGGCGGAAGCCCCCGGGTGTGAGATCAGAGAGACTCTGAGCCCAGCCCACCCTCCTGAACCTGCTCCCCAAGATGATGAGGCTGGGCTTTTGGGGGTACCAGCAGGCCAGTTTTCACTGGGCGTCTGAGTGGTCTGATGAACGGTCACAGAAGGTCCCTTCCTCTGCTCTGCCTGCTGATGGATGATCTTTCCTCCTCTTTGCCTATGGCTCAATCAAGAGAGGCCCTGTTTCTGGTGGGAGGGGAGACTCATCTCTTGCCCTGCTCTCTCCTCCTCCCCGGCACTGGGGGTGAAGCCCGGGGCCTCACACCTTACCTCTCAGTGACACCTCCAGCCCCTTCTCCTTCTCATATTCCCACTTCGCTCTGTTCCCATGGAGCTGTTGGTTGTTAAATATCAAAGGTATTTTTTTGTTCTGTTTGTAAAACTTGGATTCATGAAACAATTGCATAATCAAGGGGGAGCCTCTCCAAGATTTTTCTTTCCGAATTATTTGCTTCGGTGATCACATCCTGGCATCCTTTCTAGGGTGTGGTCTGGTCTTCTCCGTACTAGACGAGAGTACACCTTTCCTCCTTGGGATAAAAGCAAAATAAACGAGTGCAAACTAGAAGCCTGGCAGCGGCAGCCTCCATCCTGTGCTGAGAATGGCAAGTGGTCCCCCTGGACTCACTTCAAACGAGCTGGGGGTTGACTCCGCAGCCTGTGGTACTTGTGGAGGCATGGTGGCACATGGTTTTCAAGGTTGGCTTTCTGCACTTCCATAGGCCAGAATCAGCCCCACTTTGCAGCCGTTGGTAAAGGGGACTGGCTCTTCCCTGGCATGGTTGCATCATCTGTACGCATAGTTCCTCCACTTTTACCAGAGGCCAGGGACTGATGCTCTGTGGGGGCTTCCATTGTCCACGTGGGTGGGCTTCTGAGGACTCCCAGGCTAGGCTCTATCTAGTTTCTCCACCTTCCTTCACTTCTCCCATGAGGCCATATCTAACGGCATCCCATGTTGTAGGTGTGCTTGAGACAACATCTCAATATATAGATCAGGCCCTCCTCAAACTCGTGATCCTCCTGCCTCAGTTTTCTTCAATGTTGAGATTACAGGTGTTGTGCCATCATACCTCCACAGGCACCTTGGCACTTGCCAAACAAACCGAGTGTGCACTACCCCCTGCTTCCTTCTGCTCGCCCACCTCCTCAGATGTGTGCTTCCTCTAGACTTGCAGTCTTAACCCCACCACACCCACTCTGAGGCTGTGTGGTTTGACCTCGTCCTCCTTCCCTACAAATGGCCCACATTTGTGTGCTCAGCCTCTTTAGATCGTGTCTCCTCCCCCTCCTCCACTCCTTCCCACTCAGTGGAGACCTCTCTTCCCCAGCCCTTGGTGTGTGTGAGGCAGGTAAGCTCTGTCTTGTGTAGGTACCCGTCCATGTCAGTTTGCTGAATTGTGAAGAAATGTAGACAGGAAACATGATTTGTACATTTCTGTTTCCCTCGCACCCAACAGGATGCCTTGAAGAAAGCTGAGCTGAGTGTTTTTGGAATGAATAGGCAAATGAATGGTAGATGTGCTTCTCCTCTTGCCTAATGGGTGGAATGAGGTGTGTGGGTGGGGCATCCAACTGTCTTACTTTTTGTTCATAGTTCGGGAGAGCTTAAGCTATGCCCTCACTGACTTGTCAACCCAATACCTCCACTCTGAGTTTGAGGTGGAGAAGTTGGTCTATCTGTGCCAGATATGTACAACAATGTGCTAATAAACCTGGGACCCAGAAGTCCTACATTCACCATGAGGACATCCTCAACACAACTGAGGGGACGCCCAGGCCCTCTCCAGAGAACAGGTGCTCTGACTGCTCAGGTGGGGCATAGGTGAAAGAAGACAATCCCAGACAATTGCCAGTAGGCCCTGAGATGCCTTCCAGATACGTGCCCTTCAGGATGTTCTCAGAAAGAAAATATACCATGTGTTGTGGCAGACCGGAGGCAAGTGTCACATGACAGTCGTGGGCGGTAAGGTCAATGTCAGATTGGAGCCGCCTGATGTCTAGACACTATGGTCTACTTACTGTTTCAAAAGCGTTTTAATTACAAAGCATTTTACGGTGTAAGTTGACCCACTTGGAATTATCGAGAACTTCTGAGTAAATGTCTTCACTTCTTGTGTAGCAGCTGCAACTTGGGTCAAGATTACATTCCTCTAAGGAAGCTGAGTTCCCTGCTTGGGAAATGTGTGTAAAAAGCTCAAAGCACCTCTCCTTTCGCCTCTTTTCTCGGGGATTGGCCTGCTCGAGCATCTGGATGATGGACTTTCCCAAACAGCTGCTTCCTGTGGCTTGGGTACCAGATTTGTGCATCCCACTCCCAGACAACAGATCCAGGTGCAGTGAGTGGGCAATGGCTTTGCCCTTAGGAAGCCTGAGGATTTGCCGACACCTCTCACTGGCTTTGAAACATCTTAGCTTGTTTTCCCTAGCTGAGCCTAGGTATGACATTTATTAAATGTGAGACACAAACACACACATTTTATTGCATCTTTGATTCTTTCTACTCTCTAATCCCAGGTTATGCCTTGAAACCAATTGTTTAGTAATCCTACATTTATTGGGTCATAATGTCTCCCACCTTGTTTGTTTGTTTTGCGAAGTTCAGTGACACATCTCTGCCCCTCAGCCCTTCCAGGGGCCAATAATCTGTGTTCAGACTAAACTGACAAAATCATGGGATAGAGCTGGTTGGTAGCTTTGCCCCAGAGTGGAACAGATCTGGGTTGAAACTTAGTCCTACTGTTTCTCAGATAAACATCTTGAAGTGGTTTGCCCTTACCTGTGGTGACCTCACTGAAACAAGGAGAGGAGAGTTCCCACCTCCCGAGTTAGCTTCTCCCTCATCTAATAGGATAGGTAGATATCTTCAGCTAATAAGATGGTATCCCTGAATCTTTGTAAATACTGGTCCTTGTACTTCAGTTAGCCTCTGCATCCATCAAAGATCTGATTTGATTTGACGCATTTACTCAATAGGCAAATATATATGGGTCTGTACTGTGGCTCAAAGAGATTCTCGTTCTTTGGGGACACACCCATGAATTGAATAGAGAGGCAAGATGCTGGTGTTTATGAAGCTTATATTCTCTCGGAAGAGACATGGAGAGAATTGGTTAACAAAACCAAACAAAAATAGATTTAGGATTGTGATAAACACTAAGAAGAACAGGGAGGGAGGGAGGGAGGGAAGGAAGGAAAAGAAAGGAACAAAGAAAGAAAGAGGCAAGCCACAGGGACATGAGGTGGAGATGGGGTGGGAAGGTATCTTGAAGGATTGTGATGCTTGGAATAAGAATGAAGAATGGCCCATGCAGGAGGACCAGCAGGGAAGTCCTTGCAACTTCAGGTATTACAAATGGCCTCTGAGCTCACTTAAATATTTCTTAAACCCCCTAAGGGCAAGGGATTATGTGGAGGGACTGACTGAGTAATGGAAGCCAGAAACTGGGGTTAAGAAAAAGGTATAAAATATTTCCTAACTGGCCCTTTACAAAAAGAATAAAATTCACTGGACCTGATCTGAGGCCCCTTACAGCTCAGACAGCACACACACTTGAAAGTTCAGGGGACCAGGCAACTCACTGCGACAAGAGGAACTCACCTGGTGACCTCCTGTGTGCACAGGCTCCAGGTGGGACCCATTCCCCTTCCTGATGCTGCTGTAGTGAAGTGTCTGCCCTAAGCAATGAAGACTGCTTCTAGCCTGCTGGAACCACCATGTCCATGTCCCCAAATGAGATGGCCTGGGCCCTCCCACCACCCCCTTAAGAGGTCATATTGCTGATTTCAAAGGAAGCAAGAACTGAGGAGAGGGGCCCTCCTTTTTAATATCTTTACACTGTGGGCACCATGCACCATCAAGGTGTCTTAAGGAACAGTTCTATAGAACATTCCCTCCATGCCCACAGTAACTCTGGTTGATAGGAGATACCCTTATCCAGAGACTGACAGCCTATGTAATGAGCTGTGTGCAGAAAGCCATAGAGAGGCTAATGGCCTGATTGCCTCACTTCTCTACCCTGCCTGCTGTTTCTGGAATGTTCAGTTCTACAGATGTGCCTGAATGAAGTCAAGTGTGAAGCCCTGAGCAGAGCAACCTTATCACCTCCAGCTTGGGAAGAGGAGGTGATGAAGAAGAGAGGCATGTTCTAGCAGAGGCTTCTGCTCCTTTTCTGAGCCACCTGCTAGGGCTCTGGGTAGGAGGATGGCTGTGGACTAGCTGCATTCTGACAGAGCTGGCCCTGTTTTCCTTGGTTCCACCTCTGCACTGGCTACAGGGACAGCTGCTGGGCGTAGTAGTCTGTCCTTTGCTGACCTCCGAGTTGATAACAGAGGAATGCTTGCCCTTGTCTCATACACATCCATTACCTTTGTGGCCTTTCTGTGATGCCAGGCTGGGACAAAACTGTCTATAGACAGAATTATTCTTGTCTGTGTCCATGGTGGTCATAGGTTGAGATGGCACCAGTAGAGAATTCATGTCCCCACAAGGAAGACTAAAGGTACTGGACAGGAAAATCAAGGCCTACATCTTTGAGACAGGTAACAGCAAGAAACAAGTCTGTGGTGGTATTGTGTTCCAAAATATTGTGTATGCTAATAAACTTATCTGGGGTCAGAGAACAGGATAGCCACAATATTAAACATTGAGGTTAGGCAGTGGTAGCACACGCCTTTAATCCTAGCATTCCAGAGACAGAAATCCCTCTGGATCTCTGTGAGTTCAAGGCCACATTGGAAATGGCCAGGCACGGTGATACACACCTTTAATCCCAGAAAGCACCCCTTTAATCCCAGGGAGTGGTGGTAGAAAGCAGAAAGGTATATAAGGCGTGAGGACCAGAAACTAGAGGCATTTGCCCTGGAGAGGCATTTGGCCTGGAGAAGCATTCAGGCTTCTAGCAGCAGTTCAGCTGAGACCCATTCTGGATGATGGCTCGGGGCATCCAGTCTGAGGAAACAAGACCAGCCGAGAAGTTGGCCAGGTGAGGATAGCTGTGGCTTATTCTGTCTCTCTGACCTTCCAGTGTTCACCCCAATAACTGGCCTCGGGTTTGATTTTATTAATAAGACTCTTTAACTCATGCTACACAAGTCAGATATGGGCAACAGAAAGATGGGGTAGTAACTCCCTGACCTGCCCACCATTAGCTGTGTAGCTGTTGTTATCTGTTTTGTTAAGTTTTGTGGAGCCCTAGTGCTCTGTGTAGCCCTAGTTGTTCTGGAACTCTCTCTCTCTGTAGACCAGGCTGGCCTCGAACTCACAGAGATCTGCCTGCCTCTGCCTCCCAAGGGCTGGGATTAAAGGCGTGCGCCACCACCGCTCAACCCAGCTGTGTCATCTTGGGTGAATTTGTGCTTCAGTGCTGAACTGCCCATATTCAAATGGCAGTTCCTTCACTTCCTGTGTACTCTGACCTCCAGCGGATGTGAAGCCATTTTGTGCCTTGGTTTCCTAAGTTCCTGTGGTGGTTGTGAGGTCTGCATGTGTGATGTACTTAAAATCATGCTGGCTACTAACCAGGTTCTGGTGGGACTAGTGGACCTTGTTCATCCTGGTTCCATAGTGGCTCCTGCGAAGCCTGAGTGAATATACTTCAGGCAGGCTGGGCAGCAGGCACGTCAGGAGCTCTCTTGACCTCAACTGGTCCCCGACTGTGGCACCTGTTGAGTGGAAACACTTGTCATTAGGTAGATTGACAGCTGCTGTTTGAAGCCTTGGCTGGAGTTCTGCCCACTGGGCAAGTACTGGGTGGCACTGCTCAGCCTGTGTTCAGCCTTTAACACTGGATTAGTGACCTATGCTGTTGGCTCCTTCGAGAAACCACCAAGTTGGGCAGGCCAAGAAGCAATCTGCTGTTGCTGTTATTTTCTGGCTGGAACTTGAGGGCGTCCACTGTTCTCCCAGCCACCAAACCAGGCTGGCCCCAGGGGGTGCTATCTCCCCTAAGGCCCATTGAGTCTTCTCCCTCTATCAACATTCTAGCACTGTTTGATGCTTGTCAACCGTATCACCTCATAATTCTATTTCAAAAATGTGTCTGGTAGAAACGCACTAAGTGTGAAGTCAATATCAACAAGCACATTCATGGCAGGACTGCAGTGGAAGCCGGGAGTTGCGATTCAGCCATAAAGAATCCTGAGGATGCCAGAGCCCGGTCCCAGCCCTCTCCTGACTGTTGCAAAACTTTCCAGGATCCTGCCTTGCTTCTTGTGTGTTTTAGTTTGTTTTGTTTCTTGTCTAAGTTACTTTAGGCTAGACTCCTGTGACTCACAGGAGAAAGTTGTTCTTTCAGGGAGGAGGGAGGAGGTGAAGCGTTCCCCTTCACTGGCCAATGAAGACAAAGGAAAAGAAACAGACTGGGTATATTCATCATGGTTCTCCAGAAACAGAACTAATGGGACATATGCAATACGACCTGAGGGTAGTGTCCCCTCCTCCTCTCTAATGACTTCTGAACACCTTCCAGTGCCAGGGACATGAGGGTGCATCTCCTGAGAAGTCCACACAAGGATGGCAGAGCTGGGCTTGAAAAATCACTCACGTGTATTGCATCATAGTATCATAGAGATTGTGTGGAATCCCGGTCTGCCACCTGCCTCACTAGGGCAGTGCAGCCTGCACCAAGACTAACTGTATGCTCTGGGACCAGGTGCAAGGGTTAAGTGTATGTTCTGTGTGTTGTGACCTTGAAGCCTGATGACTAAATTAAATACATGATCTTTGCACAGTTAGATGCATGGTCTAGGCACCATGGTTAAAGGAGTGATCTGTGCACCATAGTCTGGCTTTACATTCAGCTCCACCACTCAGTAGTTACAGCTGCAAAAATTGTCATTCTTGGGCTGTGTGTTGTTGTGAGCATGAACTCGGAAGGTCTTGGCATATAGTTTAAATTTTAGCTAATATTATGCTATGGAAACCCCTTACTAAGCTACTCAAAAAGAAAGAACATGATAAAAATGGGCTAATAATTCTGGATGCTACACCATGTATATGTTTTAGGTCTGCTTTTTCCCTACATGTGGATTCTAACTGGCTCTGGGTGTCTTAGCTTTGGCTGTGCCTTATACCATCCTGGAAACATCTTGCTCTCATTCCTCCTCAATAAATGTGATATTCTTGTGACACCCCATTTTGGATCTTGGAAGAACCTATGGCTTCTCTTCTGAACAGAGGAAAGGCATCTAGCCAGGGCCCTGTCCTTGGTTAGGTGACCCTGAACACTGAGCTGCTAACCAGAAGGCTGAAAGTTCACAGAGCTACATAGAAGAAAGACCTTTGACAGGAGAAAATAATTAAGTAAAGCAGAGGATGTTGTAATTTGTCATATCAAGTGACATATATTCATGCATGGGCTTAGAAAGGTCTCGATCACTCCCATCCCCCAAGTTAAACAAATCAAAACAAACAGGAGTGGTAGTGTACGTTTGTAATCCCTGCACTGGAGAAGTGGGAAGAGGAGGATTCTTGGGGTCCACTGGCTACCTAAGCTAGCCTAACCTGAGAGCCCCAAGTCCTATGAAAAGACCTTGTCTCAAAAAAAAAAAAAAAAAAAGAAAAGAAAAAGAAAAGAGAAGAAAGTAGCCAGCTCCTGAGGAGCAAGTTGACCTCTGGCCTCCACATCACGGAAGAGTCATAGATCTAGTCAAGATTGAGTTTGAGTCATAGCTACGTGGGTGTGCACACACACGTAAAAGATGTGGATTTCAGTCTGTGTAAAACACACCTTGAAAATTTCTGATCAAGAGAAATAAGTGGTTTAGAATTTTTTTTAAAAAAAAAAAGGGGGGGTGCTGGAGAGATGGCTCAGTGATTAAGATCACTGGATGTTCTTCCAGAGGACCCAGGTTCAATTCCCGGTACCCACATGGTGGCTCACAACCATCTGTAACTCCAGTTCCAGGGACACAGTGCCCTCTTCTGACCTCCACAGTCACCAGGAACACATGTGTGTACAAACATATATACAGGCAAAACACCCAAACACATAAAAATAGAGTAAAATTGAAATATTTAAAGCTTGATTAAATATTGACCTCTGAACTCTTGCCGATGATATCTACCCTAAAGTAACTGAGAGGAAAGGTACTGGTTCTGAGTTGAGGTGCACCAAGAAGTAAGATAGATAGCTGAATGGATGGATAGATGGGTGGATGGATGGATGGATGGAGGAATGGATGGATAGATTGATTTATGGATGGAGGAATAGATATATAATAAAGCAAGGAAAGCAAAATCCAACTAAAGAATCTATGTCATGAGTACTTTGATGTTATCTAAGATTGTTGACAATTTTCTATTTGAAAAACGTTCACATATTACCAAAAGTAATAGAAAGCTGTTAGAACAAAAAAAGTAAGAAAAAAAAAAACCAGATTCTGAGACGGGTGAAGTGGCTCAGTGGGTAAAGATGTTTGATGCCAAGCTGGACAGCCTGAGTTCAATCACCAGGACCCACAGGGTGGGAGGAGAGAACTGACTCCCACAAGTTGTCCTCTGACCTCCACATGTATGCTATGGTGCATGCACTCTCTCCACTTCCCTCACAAACGCAACATAAATAAAGTATAAGAAAACCTTTTAAAAAAAAGCAGGTGCTTGGAATATTTACAAACATTTAAAATACTGTAGGAAATACAACTCGTCCTATAATAGATGCCCCCCCCCTTTTTTTTTTTTCGAGACAGGGTTTCTCTGTGTAGCTTTGCGCCTTTCCTGGAACTCGCTTTGGAGACCAGGCTGGCCTCGAACTCACAGAGATCCACCTGCCTCTGCCTCCCAAGTGCTGGGATTAAAGGTGTGCGCCACCACCGCCCGGCTAGATGCCCCTTTTTAAGTTAAAAAAATGATAGACGGCCAAGGAGAAGCAGGTGAGAAGGTCCCATGTGCGCATCCAGGCCATCACCACAGAAGAGTCGAGAGGGAGGGTGTGGTAGACATGAAATCGGAGGGAAACTGGAACACAAGGTCACATGGGGTCTGAAGGCCACAATGAGTTCTGATTTTGAGTTCTGAGAGCCACAGGAGTGGGTGGATGGTGGCAACCCGGAGAGGCAAGGTCTCCCGTCAGAAGGACTATGGCTGATGTGTGGGGGAGAGGCTAGAAAGGGATACAGGTGGGAGCAGGGGGACCGGGCAGGTAGGACCCCAATGTCAGGGCAGGTAGGACCCCGATGTCAGGGCAGGTAGGGATATAAGGGACTTGGAGAAGGTAGTAACACAGGAGAGGCAAAAACTGGTTAGACCTGGATGTGTTTGAAAGAAGCCAATAGGTTTGCTGCCATGGGGGTGAGGGATGGGAGAGTGGGGGTAAGGGGGTGGGGTGGTGGAGTTGGTGAGAAAGGAGCAGAATAGGCGTAGAGTCTAGCACTAAAAAGCTGGAAGAGTCCCTAAGCATTTACCAAGACAGTGATGGTCGAGGGAGGAACAGGTCCGGGGCAGGCTGTGAATCTGTGAGATGCTTATTAGAACAGCTGGAAATAATCAGCAGGCAGGAGCATTGCTACTGCGTTCTGAAACCTAGGGGAGTTACCGGTGATGGTTTTGCATATCATCAACATGTGAGTTGATGGTGAAGCCTACCAAGATCAAGCCTGAGGATCCACTCCATTGTAGCACCAGGAAGATGAGGGGAACAGCCTGAGCATCTGAGCACCTATGGGGTGGGGGTGGAAGACTCCATTTAAACAGCACAGGGATGCCATTCTCCCTCTCATCTGGCATTGTTCTAGAACCAATTCTCCTAAAGCAGGGTTTCATTCTATTCTGTCCCAAACAGGCAAAAGGAGGAATGGAGACCCCACCTGCTCCAGGACCCTTCAGGTCTGGCTCCTTCTCCCATGCCTACTTGGTTTCACCTTCTCTGCCTCTCTGAACCCCTGGCTCTAGCCCCATCCAGGCTCCCCACTGCTCTGTAGCCATCTCCCTCTTTCTCATTCTTGCCATTTCTTCTGCCCCCCCCCAATTCCCCCAACTCAGTTCTCCCATCACATTCCATCTCATGTATCCTTGATACAGTCGCCCAATCCATGCCTTCTCCAACTTCCTTAACAGTGGTGGCTAGTACTCAGTGACCTAGCACTCACTGTATCTGCCTCTCTTCTCTATTCCCAACTGGGCTATCAGTTTCCTGGGGCAAAGGACACAACCCTCAGAGCCATCTCACGAGTCCCTACACATCTCAGGTGTCAGGACAGTACTGGTGAGCTCTCTCCTGATTAACACTGTCTTTGACTTGAAAGAAGTAATAGTAGCATGATGACCTTGAGCCTAAGACCAGAGGTCACATTTTCACTCTTATTTTCCAGCTAGGATCCAGCACTCGCTCTTCCAAGTGACCATAGGCATGCCTCATCAGCAGGCGGTGTGGGTAGTGTGAGCAGTGTGGGCAGTGCAGGCAGCTCCAGATCTTATTCCAGTCTTAATGCTACTGTTACCATTGCTCCTCTCAGCAGGGATGCACACGAGCCACAGTGACTCTCTGCTAGCAGGGGCTAGGCTAAGGTGGCACTTGTGCCCTGGCTTCAGGGATCTTATACTTTAGGTGGGGAGATGCCATGAGGCCCGAATACTACTCCCCCAAAGACAACCATAAGAGCAAGGACTGTACTTTCAACCCCTAGACCAGTGCTAGCTTGGGCATACTCATGAGGCTAAGGGAAGAATGTTTGCAAGTGGAGCTTCCCTGGCCCAGAACCTAGGCTCCCTGCTTACACTGTTGTGAGAGGAGGAGAGTACTGGGACACTCCAGCCAGGGGGAGGGAGAGAAGGAATGGAATGTTTCTCTTGGAGGAAGTATTTCTTGAGGGGAAGCATGGTGATGGGAGAAAGCTAATGTGCTGTGGATCTCTGTAGTTATTAAGTGGAGTGTGTTAGTCAGGATAGCCGGGTGGGAGGGCAATACAAGAGAGAGTTGGGGCTGAGGATGCCATTCTGTCGGTACATTGTCTAGCGGACGTGAAGTCCTGGGTCCAATCTGTAGCACTGCATAATCTGGGTGTGGTGGTACACGTCTCTGATTCCAGCACTTGGTGGAGGTGGAGGCAGGAGAATCTGAGGTTCAAGGTCATCCTTGGTTATATATCGAATTCAACACCAGATTGGGCTACACGAAACTGGACTTGGGGAGTGGGGTGTGCGGAAGCAGTCAGGGCGTTGGATGGGGCAGGGTCCCACCAACAAAATGAGATTTAGCACCCTGCCAAAAATGGAGTGTGAAGTGTTTGTGAAGAGCCTTCCCTGGCCAGCCCTTTCAAGGACTTCTTCATGGCTGGGATCTTGGTGGCCATATCTCCCGTGAGGCTCCCTCCTTGTTGCTGTGCAAAATGATGCTATAAAGTCCCCCAGCTCCACCATGAGCCCCCTCTCTGCAGGCACAAGGCAGGTGCCTTGGCTTCAAATACTTTTCATCCTATGATTATGAACAGGCTGGTTTTGCTTGCAGTCATGGGGGAACAGCCATGGACTTCCTGCCTGTGTTCAGATAAGTTGCTTGTCCCAACAGCCAGAGGCTGTGAAGCCACCCTAGGAAGTATGCTGGCATGTCTCTGGCACCAGAGTGCTGCCCAAAAGAGCCAGCGTGTCTGGAGGGCTATCATTACCAAGGAGACCCAGCTCGCCATAGAATCCTTGTGCTAGCTGATTGAACTCTGCACTGCAGCACCTGTCCTCATGGCTTCTTGGGACCTGCACAGGCTGAAGCTCCATCTGGCCTGGGAACTCCCGCCCTGGGGAAGCACAGTTGAGCACAGCCCTGTCCTCCTGTGCAGAAATTCCCTGTGAACCCAGGTTGAACTCTGGCTGCATTCATGTGGCCTCGGTGCAGGGAGAGCGGGAAGTGACCTCTGTCCATTCTCACCACTAAGTTCCTGTTAGTCAGGTTTTCCACTCAGGCAAGCCATCGAGAGCTTAGACCTGAGATTAAATCCAAACTTGACCATTTACCTGTTACATGGTCTTGGGAGGGATTTCTTGCCTTCTTTGTCTCCATTTTTTTTTTAACCCCCT